>JAQFZG010001060.1:0-24067 GCA_034695465.1 Entomobrya nicoleti | reverse complement strand
ACTACAAACGGCATTCAACCTGTGCATTAAGCTACTTAGTCGCAAGTTTTCTATGTCCTGTATTGTCAGGTTTATTGAGAGACAGGGTATTTGTAATTGTCAACGAAGAGGGTGAATTTGTGTCGCTAAAGAAGCTACCAAAGTTGACACTCACACAAATTAGTATGGAAGGGAGTAAACTGATACTCTCTCATCCTGATGATCATTTATCATACGAAGAAACTAGTTTCGAAATTCCTCTAGCAACTTCTACAGTTAAACAAGTCACGTGAGTGTTTGTAAAAAAAAATCAAATGGCAAGTTATTAAGTTACCTTTTTAGCCTATAAATTTGTATATTCATTGTTTAAAATTGTAGACTTTGGGGTGAAAGTCTGCAAGGTATTGACTGCGGAGATGAGGTAGCTGTATGGCTGTGTAGGTGGTCAGGAAAATCTGGGCTTAGATTAATATACCACAAGGAAGAAGAAAGTCAACGAGGGGTTAACAAGAGAAACATTCAGTACCACACCTACCGACAAAGTCATACTGTGAGATGTTAATAATGTTGAGATGTCATTTAATTGAGCATTAAGGATGGATTATTATTCGACATAATTTATGTCATTTTAGGGAGCTTTTCATGATGATACGCCTTACATGATAATGACAGACGAGTCTGTGGCAGTTGTCAATGGACACCTGGAAATTCCAGTATCACATAACAACTTCCGTCCAACAATAATCGTCAATGGGATATCTGAACCTTTTGCAGAGGACTTTTGGGGCTACATAAGAATAGGCGATAAAACTAACGGTCCTGTTCTGAAAGCATCACGACCTTGTATACGGTTTGTTTTGACTTGATTTTAAAAATTTAAAATCATATTGTTAGTT
Source organism: Entomobrya nicoleti (assembly GCA_034695465.1). NCBI lineage: Eukaryota > Metazoa > Arthropoda > Collembola > Entomobryomorpha > Entomobryidae > Entomobrya > Entomobrya nicoleti. The sequence continues at coordinate 23,192 of JAQFZG010001060.1, read as the reverse complement.
GGATAAAAGCATAATTCATTTTATCTTATTGATTAAATAACCAACAGGTGTATTATAACAGTAGTGCATCCTGCAACAGGTTTGCTAAGAACTGACGGAGAGCCGTTGAAAACGTTGTACAAATTAAAGCGACCTGTTGGCGACTCGAAAATGGCAAAGATTGTGGAAAAATATGCTGTGTTGGGTGCCCATTTTGGAATGTTTGAGGGAATAGGTAGGGTTATTCGAGTGGGAGACCCAGTGTATGCTGCCCTTGTGTAATAATTTCATGCCCATGGTAAATTAAAATGTGTGTGTATATTAAAAACTTTCGAATTGTTTTAAAATCATTTTATACCCATTCTATACAGTTTGTAACTTCACATTTCTAACTACTACTTTTTCGTCGTATTATTAACTTGTGTGACAATTTCAACGTTACAACACGTTAAGCCAGTTACCTGTCCTACAATTTATCACCCAAACCATTAAAAATTAAGTTAACGGCGTCTTATGTCCCAATTATGTTACTACCGAATATTTTAAACTAAGATTTTGAATGCCTGTTCTGTCCACATAAAATACCATAAAACTCTTGAAACGTATCATAATCAATGGGAGCAAACTAACAGCAAATGTTTTCCTCTCAAATTGAAAATTTAATGTTCAATTTTCTCACTATTATTTGTATATCCATAAATGAAAATCGCTTAACTTTCTGCGTAACGTTATTCTATCGACATCGACAAATCATAGTCCAAATTTATTTATGTATTGAAGTCTTGGTTAATTTTCCCTCATATTTTGCGGACGGACGAGAGAATACTACGTTTACTTCGTAGTGAATTTAGCCAAGTATTAATCTGATAGCTGCATTGTTATTTCTGCCAATTATAGCTTCATAAAGGCGTTGTGATACATCTACCTACACCATATTTCGCAGCAATTTTCTCTCGAAAAAATAACTACACGGATAGATACATCGATTGTTTTAACTTTCATCGCCTTGTTAAGTCTTTCATTCAAATATTCCAATCTTTATTTTTCAATTCGAAATTTAAAATTAGTCGTTGTGAACACATTTGGACCAAGCCAACACGAAACAGGAGTGCTTAACATATACATAAACTATAGATATTGCATAATCGAAATGTAAATAATACTTCTCTGTGACCAGCAAGCGAGTCACCAGTTTACCGAATGACCAATGACCTTGAGATTACTGTCCTGTCATGATTATATACATACATGTGTGTAGGCATATAAATATGAATTGTATGCTTGCTTAGGTTAATTTTGTCTTCCTAAACCAGATGTACCACTCAGTAATGTAATAATTTTGTTTCTATGTTGTGATCTGGTTTATAATTTAAACCATAGTCCATTTTCAGCTTGATTGATACCTCAGCTCAAAAAATTGACACCAGTACAATTCAATACATTTCTGTAATTAGTTCAATGATTATCTAGATTTGCAGATACTAAAAAGTCACAATGGGACTACTGGAAGGAATCAATCTATCTAGTAAATTACTGGTGTTGCCGGCAGGCGCTTGTATTGTTGGTGGAGTGATTGGTGGATTAATAGCAAACAAAGTTATAAAAGCTTCAGAATCCACAGATACGCTTCCCGAAAAATGGGTAAAAGTTGGACAGATAAATGACCTTCTTATTTACCCTGTGAAAGGGATGCCAGGGATTTCCGTCAAGGAAGCCTCCGTGGGAAGACTTGGACTTAAGGGTACAAATGATATACAACACTCTTTAAAAGCCAATAATATTTAATCACGTGAGTTTGTTTTATTAGGTGTGGAAAATCCATTAATGAGAGACCGGGTATTTGTAATTGCCAACGAACAAGGACAATTTTTGTCGCTTAAAAAGATACCTACGCTGACACTGACACAAATTAGGATAGATGGGAGCAAAGTAACACTCTCTCATCCTAATGATCATTCATCATCCGAAATTAGTTTCGAAATTCCTACAGCAACTTCTGCATCGACTTCAGTTAAACAAGTCACGTGAGTAACTTTTCTTAAAAACTTTCAAATCAGAGATTATATTTAAATCTAAAATATTACGTATCCGTTGTTTAAAATTGTAGACTTTATGGCGAACACGTGAAAGGTATTGACTGCGGAGATGAGGTAGCAGCATGGCTTAGTAGATGGTCGGGGAAAGATGGATTGAGATTAATATATCATCGGGAAGACGAAAGTCAACGAGGGGCTGTCAAGAGAAACATCCGGTTTCCTACATACCGAAAAAGTCATACAGTAAGATATTTCAGATGTAATTTGCAATTTAATTATTTAAAAACTAAGGATACACTATTATTGTACACAATTTGTGCAATTTTAGGGAGCTTTTCAAGATGAGACATCATACATGCTAATGACAGACGAGTCTGTGGCAGCTGTCAATACACACCTGGAAAACCCAGTATCACATACTAACTTCCGTCCAACAATCACCGTCAATGGGATATCCGAACCTTTCGCAGAGGACTTTTGGGGCTACATAAGAATTGGCGATAAAACTAACGGTCCTGTTCTCAAAGCGTCACGACCTTGTGTGCGGTATGTTCATGCTGGATTTTTGTTTTACCTAAAAGGTTTTTTAAGTAGTGGATTCATTAGGAATAATTAAATTACAGATGTACTGCAACAGTAATTGATCCAGCAACAGGAACTGCGAGATCAGATGGAGAGCCGCTGAAGACGTTGTACAAATTAAAGCGACCTGTTGGCGACTCAAAAATGACAAAGATTGTCGAAAAGGTGGCTGTACTGGGTTCCCACTTTGGAATGTTTGAGGGAACAGGTAAGGTTATACAAGTAGGGGACCCAGTGTATGCTGCCCTTGTGTAATAATTTTTCAATGGATTTAATATGCGTGTAAAACTTGATTAAAGGCTTTTCACTTAAATCATTTAAAAACAGTTCTGAAATTTGTACTTTATACCATTTGTATGCAATTTACGAACTTATCATTTACTCATTTTTCGTAACAATAATATTTCCAAGTATCCCTGTAAGGATTATATGTCAAGAAAATCGCGTAGCCCTGTGAGGATAGAAACTAATCTACACAGTGAAATGATTTAAAAAAATTATTGGAAAGTAAGTTAGCGGCATACATATCCTGCATTTTAAGGAAAAATGTCAATCTTGGAAGCCAACTAGCAGCAAATTTTTTCCATCAAAATTGGAAAATGAATACTCAATTACCTCAAGATTAGTTATACTTATCATTCAGTAAACACACTTTCTAAAACGGTGAAAGCACGACTAAACTTTTCCTGATAATTGAACTCAACTGGATTTTTTTTTATTGATTATCTGAGGAATCTGTAAAATTTGAAGGTAAAATTCATAAATATTTTTACCCAGACATCATACAGATTATCCCGAATATTGAAATCTAAAACTTGCCACTATCGATGATCATTCAGGTTTAAAAATCTTTTTCAAAGGAATCTCGCAGAAATGTTTACAAACTGCTGCATTTCCAGCCTATATCATAGGCCATATTTTAACGTTATCCTGACTGAAATGAATCTTGAAAACCTTGGAATCTGATTTATTTGTCGAATCCATTTCTTATAACTTTTAGAATGGTAGACAAAACGTGTACGCAACACATTCCGCTGGCCTTCTACTTTTTACATTCATTTGTATATGGGCTAACGGCAATCATTTTGAGTCACAAAAGAAACTTGTTGTTTTCAATACGACTTACGCAGAAATCTGATTTCATATATTACGCAAGTTTAATCATGATTTACGTTTGTGACATACTTGAGTTGCAGTTGCAAGGACAAATTATTAAGACGAAATCGATGATGCCAGTCAATATATTGCATCGATTTTACCCGAAAGCTATATTTTTTGTTCGAGAGCTTTGTTTTCATATATATAACTAATGCATTCAATGAATTAAAATTTTAAAACTAAAGTTGCATAGTTTGTTACATTGAAAGTACTCAAGTTTTTCCACTTAAATATCCCCACACTCATCATCTTAATCGAGATGTTGGGCACTGGAATTGTAGCGATAAGTTAGTAAATTAGGCATATAGTATGTATGTACGTCAGTAGTTGTTTGTTGCAATTACCACCAACTTAGTAATTTTCCAATTAATAATGTCTATAAATTATTTGATGTACGTAAATAAAACACTTATAAATCTAAGTTAACAGTCAAATTGTCATCATGAATTGTAAATGCACAAAATATCAAACTGTGATAACAGAGACGTCTACTGATTATAATTTTGTATGAATTATAATGGCATATCAGTGATTAAAAAAACGAGTATAAATAGCAAGCAATTTGGGCCTTTAGAAATCACTGGTCATCCGAATTTACTACACCGAATAATACTTTTGTCTCCTTTTTTTTCGAAAATAACTTCCTTCTTTTTTCAAAATGAAGACTAATCTTATTTCGGGTGCGACATTATTTCTTAGCATACAATTAGGGGCTGCATTACACTATCCGCAATACTTGCAAGGGTTTCACAAAGACATCTGCGAAGGAACGTTTACCCTTTTTCTAGGCACAAATACAAACATCACTGAAACCTTTCTCGGAATCCACCACAAATCTATATTGTTGCAGGGCTTGTAAGTGTTCACTTATTAGTTAGCAGTATATTTTGAAAAATATAAACTTAATTTCAACTTAAACGTTATCAAAAATTAATTTAGATGGCGATATGAACAATTTAATGAAGATTTCAATCAGACAATTACAACAACATCGAGATCCGCAGAATGCGACCCAGGTGTTATTGGTGGGGATTTGTTTGATTTGACTTCAGTCATAAAGTTGGCAGCTGGGGATCTAGATGATTCTGTTCTTACCTTGTTTCCTTCGGCAATGTTTTATGGGGAGCCAGTTGTCGTTGATGAGCACGGAGCGAGCAAAATAGAGATATACAATTTTGAGGTTAATTCTTATGTGTTTACGGGACCACAAAGTTTTTCCGTTTTCGATGGAGAAAATTTCACTGGGAATGCGACATGTTTGGAGGTCTCAGGAGCTTCCAGAGATGACGGGTATGGAACCTCTTTACGTCCGGATTTAAGCTCCACTCCACTTCTAGTCAAGTCGGCTAAAGTAGGATGTACTGGGAAAGAAGGGAGAACTATAAGCGGTAATTTGGAGAAATCTAGAATTAGCTGGAATTCGAATGGGGTTAAATTTTAATAGAGCTTCTTTAGACGAAGTAAAAGCATTCAAGAATTTATTTTATAAAAAAAAAATGCAAAAGCGATATAATTTGTGAAATAAACTTCAAGTAAATTCATTGCATTGTGAAGAAACATTACTTTATCGTAAACGTTTTGTTTCGTTATTTAATTTTATTAATTTACAATTTATCACTTTTTAAACACAACAAACTTCCGTCCCACAATAATCGTCAATGGGATGCCTGAAACTTTTGCAGAGGACTTTTGGGGTTACATAAGAATAAGCTATAAAAGTAAATTCTGAAAGCATCACGACCATATATACGGTATGTTTAGCTTTGATTTTTAATTAATCTAAAGTATCCTATTAATTGAAAGCAACCCGATAATTGAGAGCATAAGAAAAAAGGTCCAAGTCGTCTGCCCATGGTAAATCTTTTGAATTAGATGCCTCTAATTTTTAAAGTAGATTTCCTCTGGGTGTGATTTTTGGGCAAAAAAACATATTGCATAGCTTGGTTCACTCAGTCAGTCCTTTTTACCCATAGCCACCTCAAATCAGCATGCTTGCAAAATGTCAATGGGTAATCAAATCAAATACAAAACTGTCAAATGCAGGGATATAAAGTAATTATAATGAATTTATAAATTAATTGTTCCATATTTAGATTTATGATTTATGTCCACGTAAAAAATGCATACAATGTGCTATTAAACTATTAATTAAGTCTATCATGTAATGATACCTAAGTGTATCCGTCATCCGTTAAGCTAGTTACAGGAAATAGACTTTTTTCCTGAACTTAAACGCTTCAGCTTTTCCAATTCCAAGCCATTTGTGCACCTGACTTGGGGGCAGGATAATCTCCCCACCACAAAGAGACGCTACGAGGAATTGCGAGGTATTTTTACTTATAAGGAAAAGCTATTATTTATTTTGCACTGATATGATATTTTTCCAGTTTAAATAAAGTTAATCTAATCTAATCTAACTATGCAGCTTCTCTGACTCTCTGGGCTTATCTCCACTTACACTATACACAAGCTAGAGGTACAGTTCTCTTCTGCAAATGAAGTTATGTTATATGTATGCCAAATATAATATTCGTGTTAACCCTACCAATAGACTGATTTTAATATATTATTTTAGTTTTCATCGTTTGACATCACCTAAAAGAATCATCAATAACATAGGTACTATTTAATATCTGGTTACACCGCTTCATACATCTATTTCCTTTTGCACGGACGACAACAATAGTTAAATCTTTCTTTCTACAAAGCATTGAGTTCGATTTAAAGAAATGATACCGGTGAAAAGATTTTCTTTTAAACGAACAAAAGTTTGTTTCAAATGGATCATGGCAAGATTTTTGAGTGTTTCAATTGGAAAAGGTGTTAATAAACGATGGTTATTGCTTGGGTGTACTACACTTGTGTTATTATTTCTGATTAGGTATAGGTTAAATAATCAACAAAGTTCAACAACTCGTTATAAGTTCGAAGACGATCGGTTCGGTCAATTAAAGACATTTTTCAAAACAACATTGCATCCACCTGGACTTATTCTACAACCAAAAGGTGGAATTGGCAATCAACTTTTCCAGTATGCCTGTTCCTACGCCCTTGCCAAAGATTTGGGATGGCCATTGTATTTATACATTGGAGAATTCTCGGAGAATAGAAATTTCCAGCCTGACTTACGAGAGTTTGCTCTGGACCAGTTTCAAATGCATTTAGATATAATTGACGAGACAACCAGACTTTCAACCAACATTAGCTATCTAAATGATCGAACCCTTTTTCAAAGAACATTTATTGATGAACCCAATGCACAAAATCAATTTCTTTGGGTTACAAGCTATTGCCAGTCGAAAGAATATTGGAAAAAATATGAGCACAAAATTCAAGCCATGTTTCATCCCAAACTTGAAGCCTTAAACTTTCCCAAGCTGGGTAAAATTATAAATAGAATTACAAACAGTGAAGAAAGTGTTGCCATTCATGTTAGGCGTGGAGACTTTGTTGGAACTAAAGAATATTTTATTCCAATGTCTTATCAACGTTATGCAATGAGGAAAATGATAAGCATTTTGAAAGGAAGGGGCAAGGAGAAACCAGTATTCTTCATCTTTTCGGATGACATTGCACACGTGGAAAAGAAATTAAAGGATTTTGCCGGCACCTATGAATTGGTATTTGTTCCACGGGAAATCACAGAATCCACAAGTATTGAAGAATTTTATTTAATGACTTTGTGTAAGCATATAATTATTCCTAATAGTACATTCTCTTGGTGGGCTGCGTACTTGATTAAATATAAAGAGAAAATTGTAATTGCTTCCGCTCACAATCCTAATTTTTTTCGCGAGTTTCCTGAAACGAACGATCGTGATTTCTTTGATGAACTGTATGGAAGAATGTATCACCCAAAAGATTGGATAGTTATTGACCCGTTTACCGGTGGATTAAGTGTAGTTAGTAAATAAAAAACGGCATGTCAAATTTTCTTCAAATACTAATTTTCACTTTTATAATGTTTTTGAGCAGTCTATATTTAACGGCTACTGGAATTTACTATCTTTTAACTTATGTTATTATATAAACTTACACCTAAGGAAGATAATCCATCTAGTAAACTGTAAGATTGCAACTTGTATGTTAACCTAATTAAAAGTACTGTCATTGTATTCAAAAGCTCATGATATACATGATTACGTCGACACGTATTGTTTCTCGAGATGATAATGATGATAAACTTAGTTGTTTTTACTGCGTCACATGCTTATGAACGTATTTAAAATAAAACCTCTACTAAAATTTCAAAACAGAAAATATTGCATGATTTTAATTTAAACTAACTAAGGATTAAGAACTTTTTAAATATTTTAACGAATTCTTAAACATTTTTTTATTTAGTCAATGAATTGATGTGCTAGGAAATAAATGTATAGTGTCAAGTATGACTTGGGGACATGTCAAGGGGATTTGAAAGGAGGGGCATGATTCCAATGATATTCCAATATTAGTTAATTTGTTCCAACAGATACAGCAATAGCGCCTCCTTTTGTTTATACGGTTCTCTTATGCTAGGTTTCTACTTTGAAATGTTTGAGGGAACAGGTGAAGTTATTCGTGTGGGGAATCCAGTGCAAGTGCGGCCCTTGTGTAATAATTGTATAACATATTTAATATGTGTGTAAACATTTATTAAAGAATTAAAAATTCTTTTAAAATAATTTCAATACAATTATGCATTCAGATTGTTTTACCAGTTTGTATAATTTATCATCCGAATTTCATGACCGCAACCATCAAATCTTTCATTACGTATATTACTCCCATTATTAAAAAATTAAGTCTATACCACGCATGCCTTGCATTTTTTGCAAAATTATCATTCTTGAGAGCCAAGCAGTAGCAAATGCTTTCCCCTCAGATTTAAAAATGAATATTCAATTATCTCATACTTATTTGCCTTATTTACTAAAGTTGCATGGACCGGTCTCATTCCCATACTTTCTAAAGCGATAAAAGCACGACTAAACTGTTTCTGGTAATTGAACGCAACCGGAAATTTAATGATTAGCTGAGCAAACGGTAAAACTTGAAACTCAAAGTCATTAATAATTTCATCCAAAACTTCATACAGGATATCGTGCTCAATATCTAAAACCAAAACGTCCAACCATCCATGATCATTCAGGTCCATAATTTTTCTCAAAGTATTTTCACTTGCAGCAATGTTCACAAAGGGTTGCATTTCCAGCCTTGATATAGTAGTACCGGCCATATTTTTATTGTTATCCTGACTGAAATGAAACTTGTAAACATTGCAATCCGTTTTATTAGCCCATTCCATTTCAAAATTGCTTTGGTACGGTAAACCAAACGTGTAGACAACACATTCCGTTGGCCTTGGCTGAGTCTCGTAAATTTCGAATCCACAAATCCAGTTGCCTTGACTACCATCGCCTATGCCTACCTGCTTCATTTCATATGGACACTTAAAGGCCGGCTTGAAAATGTTTTTAATTTTGCTCACAGGCTGCTTATGTCGGTCTCTCGGATGTATCATTAAATACCAGTTCCTTTCAGGGACCTGTTGTAAGTAGAACCTTTCTGCGCGAATTATCCTGGCTTTTACAAGCTCCTTGGGCGAATTGAGTTCATTATCTTGACAAGGTTCCTGGAGAAAATCTTTTGAGTGAAAGTAATCCGGGTCCAAGGTATTGTAATAATAAGACATATTTTGAGGTTGCTCTTCCTGGGTTTCAGATGATATTTTACATAATGTCGGTAAAGGAATGTCACAGAAATAAAGATCAACTAACACTGCTAAACAGATAAATACAATAAATAGTTTTTCAATTTTACTTTCCATGTCTTTGGAATGGATGTTTTTTTTGCAAACTTGTGGATTGAACTATCGGGGGAAAAAGTTACGTAGAACCAAAAAGACTTCTGTACAGCCTTAATTTAACAGTTGACGCGTACACCCTTTTAGTAAATGTGGGAAGAGTGATTCTTCTATAACATTAAGGTATAAGATAAGTTCGAGACAAATAGTCAATTAAACATTTTTTGTTACATTTTTGTGGTTTGTATAGCTTGGTCAGTTCGGTTTTTTGCATTCATAATAAAAAAAACCACAGCCATGTTAAATTAACAACAGTCAATCTAATCTAATCAGACAAAGCCACAAATCTGACCCACTTTCATTTACATAACCAATCAGTACGGTTATCTTTTGCATGTGATAGCAAAATATAATATCCTTGTTTACCCTACGAAATGACTGATTTTAACACATCATTTCAGTTTGGTTTTACCAATTTGACATCACCCGCAAAAAATAATCACCAATCTACTAATTAACATCTTAACTACGATTATATTAACTCGTTACGCCACTGATTCTGAAACAATACTGTCCTTTTGCATGAGATTAAAAAGATGTAAATTCTATTTGTAAAAAGCATTGAGGACAATTAGTGAAGAGACACAAACGTAAAGATTTTTTCTTTCTAAACGATCAAAAAATTATTTTTAATTGATTATGACAGGAGTTTTTAGTGTTTCAATCGGAAAAGGATTTCATAAACGACGGCTTTTGATATTTGGGTGTACTGCAACCTTGTTTCTATTTCTAATTTATCGTTATAATACTCCACAAAATTTAATAACTCTTTACAAGTTTGTCGGTGAGCATGTGATATTTGAAGAAAACGAGAATTTCAATGGTAGCAATGTGACATTTTTCAGAACAAGATTGTATCCACCTGGAGTCATCTTGCAAACGAAAGGTGGGATTGGTAATCAACTTTTCCAGTATGCCTGTTCCTACGCCCTTGCCAAAGATTTGGGATGGCCATTATATGTATACGTTGGTGGGCTCCTGAAATATAGAATTTTTCAATCTGACTATCGAGACTTTGCTCTGGACCAGTTTCAAATGCATTTGGATATAATTGACAAAACAACTAGTCTTTCAGCCAACATTATCTATTTAAACGATGAAACCCTTTTTACAAGAAACTTTATTCGAAAGTCCAACTCGTATAATAAGTTTTACAAAAGTACAGCGTATTGCCAGTCGAAAGAATATTGGAAAAATTATCAAGACGAAATCAAAGCCATGTTTCAACCCAAGAAATCCGCCATAAACTTTCCAAAGCTGGAGAAAATTATAAACAAAATTACAAACAGTGAAGAAAGTGTTGCTGTTCATGTCAGACGTGGAGACTTTGTTAAAAAGTTTTCAAGAGAATATTTTATTCCTATGTCTTATCAACGTAATGCAATGAGAAAAATGATAAGCATGTTGAAAGGAAGGGGCAAGGAGAAACCAGTATTCTTCATCTTTTCGGATGACATTGCTCACGCGGAAAAGAAATTAAAGGATTTTGCCGACACGTACGAACTGGTATTTGTTCCAAGGGAGATCTCCGACTCAACAAGTATTGAAGATTTTTATTTAATGACTTTGTGTAAGCATATAATTATTCCTAACAGTTCATACTCTTGGTGGGCTGCGTACTTGATTAAATATAAGGAGAAAATTGTAATTGCTTCCGCGCACAATCCTAATTTTTTTAGTGAGTATTCTGATTATGACTTCTTTAATGAACTGTATGGAAGATTTTATCACCCAAAAGAGTGGATTGTTATTGACCCGTTTACAGGTGGGTTAAGCAAAGAACGCAGTAAATAAAAAAAATAATTGTTTACCAGATTTTTCTTTGTAATTGAACGTCCGATCATCTTAATTCACATTATAGTAGCCTCAAAATTTAGGGTGGAGTACCTACCTACTTCACTTTAGAAATTTTTACTTTATTTAATTTAAAGGCACTAGCATTGTACTTAAAAGCTCATGAAATAATTATGACGAATAATGACGATCGTTCTGGGAGGGATGATGATTAACCTCCATCAAAGTTTCAGAAAGAAAAATATCTCTATTTTCCAGTTAAAATATATGGCTTAATTTGTTATAGTAATTATGATATAAATATGTCCGAACGCCAAAAAAAAAGTTTAATACTCTGCTTCAAACTTAAGTTGACAACAAAATTCGTGCAACGAGGGTCCAGTGTAGGCTAGTTATCAAAGTAATTTAACACAGATATCTGTGTTAAATTACTATGATAACTAGCCTACACTGGACCCTCGTTGAATTCGTGTACTTTTTGTGTCTAAAATATGTTAGGGCTGTTACTTGACAGCGATAGTCATTTAGTCATGATTATACATTTCCATGATAAAAATGTAGGCTGTTCCTAAATTGGATATGTCAAGCTAATGAAATGAAAGCTTTAGAATATGATTAAATGTATTAAACGCTCGTACGAATACATGTATATACTTTAAAGATGAAAGTCAAAATGTTTCCGTGAAGGCTTAAAAACTATATACATACTACATGAAGTAAATTCGATTGGACACGTTTAAAAACACGTAAAGATTTTGAAGGTAAAATGATGTGGACGCTCGGAATGCGATATGGGATAAAGGTAGTAAATTAAATTAAGAAATTTAAATAGTTGTTTAATTTAATTTATTGATCAAACATGTTAAATGATAGTGATTAGTTTTTTTTTAAATTTACACTGGAAGATATTTTATTTTAAATCATTCAAAAAATCGAAAAATAGACCAATCATAATAAAAAATAAAATTGCACACTTTAAATAACCCCTTCATCATACAATTCCTGTGTAATTTCCAAGATCCTCTTTTTATACAAATCCGAATCGCTAGCTCCCTCCCCAAAGGCCTGACTCATCATGTCATCCATTTTCACATCTTTGCAAACTACCTCCAAATCACTTGACTTGCTACTATCCTTCAACATCATCGGAAATGTGGTCACCGCCATCATAAATCCCGAAATTTTAGACCTATGAAATCTTCTCTTTAAAACCTCCATACTGAAATCTGGCAGTGTATCCACTCCCAAAATCCCACAAAATTCATTAAACTTATCATAATAAAGTTGCAGTGTTTCCTGCAAATGCTGCCTTCTGAATTCCACCGTAGTGCTGGTATACAGTAGATAAACCAGATCGGCAGTCGGACAACCTAGTCGACTCAGTTGAAAATCAACTAGCATGACAGCTTCCGGTTTATCATTTGCGCCCGCCTTGAATAATAGATTATTGCACCAAGTGTCCCCGTGTAAGATCACTCGCCAAAGTTCTAAATCAAAAAGGATTCTAATTTAATAAAAATTCAGAAATTTTCTGTTTATTTTTGAAAACTTATTTTAATCTAGACTTACTTTCTCCTTCACTCGCTTTCACCATTTCCGGTGGAGGTTCCCTATGTAACTCCCAACCATTCCGTTCGTCTTCTTCCCTCTGATCCAAAAAGAGTTCAATAACTTTCAGAACTTCCCCTCCAATTCGCAGTATTGACTTTGTCAAATGATTGTCCGGTCCCAAAGCGGCATCTATTGCATTAACCGCAATTTCCACATTTTGCCCCACAATGTTCCCCCACATGATCTTGTCTTCATTATCGAAAGTTGTCTTCAAGAAAGGAAACTTTTTCAAAATATCATCTTCAACTTTCTGACGGTACGCCCAGCTCAATGCATGGATTTTGGCTAATTCCGTGATAGTTAAATTAATATGGTCAAGTTGAAGTCCTTTCGTTCTGTCCAACATTTTGTAGCCCAGCCCCCTCCTCAAGTCGGTCAAAACGATGAAGTTTTCAATGGGTTGGTAAAGTTTGGAAGTATCTTCAGAAGATTTTTTCGAGAAATCTATAGCCTTTCCTCCAATATATGGAGGGAATGCTGGAGTTAACACGCTTTCCGGAGAAATATCAAGAACATCGGTTTGAAAATCCGTAAGAGCTTTCACCCAAATTGAGTAAAAGGAGAGTTCATTGTAAAACATGTTGGTTTTATTGAGATAAGCTTGTCTGGCTGGATGCCTGGGGTAGCACTTGAATAGATAATGGCGCATCTCTTTATTTCGACCTTCTTCGGTGATAACGTCAGCAGTGACGGTGTAAATGACACTCATAAAATTGTCACCAGGCTTGGAACCATCTTCTATTAAGTATGTGAGTACTGGGGCTCCAGCGATTTCTTCAACAATCGAACGGGGGATGGATGGCGTTGGGGTAAGTGGTGTGAGGATGGTATTAGATTCCATTTTAAATTTTGAACGGGTAAAAACTGTCGTCTAAAATAAAACAAAATTTACAATTATGTTGATGCCTTCGAATATTAGCTGGAGCAAAGGAAATTCACATTTACTTCAGTAAATTCAAGAATGAAATGAAGTGAATAATGAAATCATAACTGCATGTTTTTAGTACATTTTGTGTCATGTCCCATGTAGCTTTGTCGTATGATATAACAAGTTAATAGATAACAGGAATGATAACGGGTAAACAAGTAAGCTGTATGTGTTAATATTGATTATCGAGTTATTCTTTATTTTGTTAAATGCATATCGTTCAAGTGGCTGATCTTTTAGTAGAAATACAGTATACAGTCATAATCAGCCAAGTCAGGTTTTTCCAACAAAGCCATTCATCTAACAAGTCATGAATGCAATGTGTGTGTACATAATTTATGCTTATGCATCCAAAAAATGAAAATGTCCACTTGTCACAAAACTTGTGTATAATCCCTAAACAATGAACAAAGCATTTCAAAACGTTCATATTCCATAATCCAAAAATGTAGATACATACGCATGAGATATGAATGGCATGAAGATAAATTTTGGTGTGTTCAATATTCAACCCTTTTTTGTATTTAAATAAGATAACAAATATATTTTAGAGCATCTTTATTTGTTCCGAAGCTTAAAAGATAAAATTTAACTTTACACACATAAATATATTTACAGAGATAAACTTTTTCTTAAACTGACTAGTGAGTACTTTATATACACAATTAACTAATAAATATTAATTGTAATTTGACAACCTTTCTTAAAATTCTTCAACTCATCCATAAAACTAATCTATGCGCTTCACTCTGTCTAGCCTTTCTGTCCACCCTCCTCTCCTTAAGCTCTAGTCCCCCTGCTAACGTCCCCAACACAAACATAATCCCCACCAAAATCCCAAAAGTTTTCAGCACCACATCACTCGGCGTTAGAAACAACTTCATTATCCACCTATTCGGTTTCTCCACTGGTTTGGGTATCACAACAATTTGACTATTTGGTATAATCTGCTTCCACTCCTTTTTGTAAACTTGATCCTTGTCCGGTGCTATTGTCACCGCCAAACTTTCGATAAAATTTGGCGAGTGACCTATTCCAAAAACGTTGCAAGGTAAATCCAAAGGCATATGGGATGTTCGATAAGTTTGGACTGCAATTCCAGATTCCTCTACACCTTTCGTGTTAATTGATGAATATCTTACTGTAGCCCCAGGCAATACATTCCCATAAGGAATTAACCCATCACACTGAATACAATCTTGACCTGTCAGGACCAACACTTTTAGAAAACTTGCATCAAAGTTCATTTCGTTTTCAAAAGCACGAATCACAAATCTCTGTCGTTGGACAGTTTGCATTTGTTTATGCATCCCAACCAAGATAACATCCAAGGCACCATTATCACTTATATCATAGAATGATGCGGATATCACATTTCTATAGTCTTTAAATATATTAAAGTTTGCTGTAAATGTGCGGTTATAATGACAAGGGCTTTCGGGTGCGGGAACACAAGGAACGTTTTCAAATAGGACGGCTCGGGTGGTCCGATTCTGACCTCCAGTGGCGTCACTTCTGAGGACTCCCAACAGGTCTGGAAAGCCATCCAAATTGTAGTCACCAACACGCAGGGATAAAGCTCGGGAATATAAAGTTTCCATTTTAAATGGTCTATGGGGGTGAGAGGAATTTTTATGGGATGGCGTTGTTGGGGGTGGAATAAAGCTCCATCGAAGACCTTCATATGTTAAAGGTCCCAATGGTAAGGGTAGCGCTTTCTCTCGATCCATCACATAAATTCCTATAGTATTTTTACAATGTAAATCAGTACAAAACGGAATTAAATGCTGGAGGGTTCCAGTATGTTGAAAATCGATTATCATGGGCTGTCCAATAACCTGGGTTTCGTTTCCGTTACCGGTGTCCACTAATTCTGGTGGTTGTTTAAACTGAAATGCTATTTGTTCTTGTGAATCCTTCACAATTTCGAACGACTCCAAATAGTATATTCCTTTCTCCCGGGGTACTGTAGGATCCTCAGTAAAAATGAGCAATTCTGGAACACTATCTCCGTCAATGTCTGCAAAGGCGTTGGAGGAAATGTTAATCATATCCCGGACAGTTTCATTGTGAAACTGGCCAATAACTCGGAAGGGTTTCTCAATCCACTCAAAACTTTCCCGGGTATTTTCCGAAAGCCAAATCATCCGTAATTTATCCCCTCTCTCTGTCCGCATCTCCCCAATCAAGTCCAGAACCATATCTCCATTTAAATCTAAAACAGAAGGCTCCTGTGTCAGGCCCTTTAAAACTGCCCCAGTTCCAGGACCCCCACAATTCAGATTCATCAGAAGATGTTTTTCATCCAAAAGATTAACTGTGCAAAACACAATATCAACTGAAGTTGTAGTACCATTTAAATAGTCATCTTCTCTCAAAGTGACCATTAAATCTGCCAATCCATTTCCGGTAAAGTCTCCTGGCCTTACTGAAATAATTTTCAGTTGTCTCCCTTTAAATCTTTCAGTAAGGTTATCAGAACGATAAGCTCTTTTCAAGAATGGCGGTTGACTCTGAGCTAGAAATATGTTTATGGATGTCCTTTCTCTTGAAACAGCGACAATGTCAGTAAGCTTATCTGAATTGACATCAAAATAGGCTACGGGGAATACGTCAGTATCGTCCGCCCCAAATACTAAGGAGCTCACGTCCATTCCAACAAACTGTTCTTGACCACCATTAAACATATTCCGGTTTGCAGCGACTTCATTATAACTTATTAAAATTAACTTTATTAAAATAGTTTCGAAATAATACTTCATTTTTGACCCTTTGCTTTAACTAATCAATTAAGAAAAATTGAACCTATACTTAACTATCACAAATTCATTGCACACACTTTGTTTGGAAATCTCAACTGAAAACGTCTCTTTCCAAAAAAATAACGAATGCTTAGCTATTATTTGTTTTGTTCCATTTCCCACGACTAAGGATGACCAAAGTATATTTCTCTAAAACTATATCAGGTATGTAGGTATATTTACAAATTTTCCATTAAAATAATAATCATGCTGACTACACAACATTATCCATGATCATCCTTGGGTTTGGTCAGATTTTGTCATTCACTTCACATTATTTGCTTTGCTGCTGATTCATTGAAATTGACCACACAACGCAATCAAATCCCATTTTCATGATAAGATTATAATATTTATGTGATTTGCAATTGTGAAAGTGTGAAAAATATAAGTATGTTTAGGTATATCTGTTTAATGTGTGCCTGTGATGTGATGATGGCTACTTGTTTACTGTATGATGCTGATAATATCATTAAATACATAAAATGATATGGAAGGATAACATGGAAAAATCCTCATCACATGAATATAAAACGTAGAAAGTGGTTTATGTAAAAATACTGACCAGATCATGTCATTATGTCCAGTTGGCAAACTAATGAGTAAACCAAGCCAATAAAAACCGCATACATCCTGAAAATCATATGATTTTCAAGTAAAACGAAACTTTTATTCCATTCAGCCACCCACCCACGCATCAAATTATGCCTTCATTACAAACATCTTCAACCAATTCCACAATCCATTCTTCGTACAAGCTTTTGTCTGTGTCCTTCCGCAACTTTTCACCTGTCTCCTCCTCTCCCTCTTGCTCCATATGTTTTAAATCCGATGGTAAGCTAATCACCGCGATTACCAGTCCAACCAACGCACTTGCCCGAAATTTGCTCTTTAATGAGTTGATATTAAAACCAGGTATGCTGTCAACCTTCATTTGTTTGCAGATATCCAGAAATGTGTCATGATAAATTTGTAGACAGTCCTCCAAATGCATTTTACGAAATTCTCGTCTGGTACTGGTATACACTAAACAAGCCAGGTCAACTGTGGGACAAGCTAATTTCACTAATGGAAAGTCTACCAGGATTACATGCTGGGGACTTCCGGTTTCTTCGGGATCATACTTGAAAAGCATATTGTTACTCCAAATGTCACCGTGACAGACAACCCGCCAATGGACATCTGTAATGTATTTAGAAATCAGTTTCAAAAAAATTTGTCAAGATACCAAAATTATCAAAAAAAAAATTACAAACCTAAATCACTTTCGTTTCTAATCTTCAACAATTTATGCAACTCATTTTCTTCGTCCTCCCCCGCATTAGAGTTATATTCCAGTACGGCTTTCCCCTTTTCACAAAATTGCTGAATAGATTCACTCCACAAATTTCCCTTTCCTTTCACTTTGTCAATAGCTTCCACTGCCTTGTTTCCGTTTTCCTTTAGTAATCCAAGCCACATCTCAGTTTTTCTTGGATTTGGTGTCCTTTTCAAAAAGGGATACTTTGAAATTAATAGTTCGTCTTTTTCCTTAGCAAAGCTATTCTTGTAAGCCCAGCTCACAGCGTGCATTTTAGCTAACTCTATAAATGCTAGTTTGACGTGCTCAAAGTCCATCGCTCTTGGTCCCATTTTGTAACCCAATTCATTACGAAGATCAGTCATTAAAATGAAGTTGTCTATTGGACTTATTTTCTCTGGTGGTGTAAAATCCTGTTGAAAATTCACAGCTTTTCCTGCATGAAACGGTGGAAATGCCAAAGAAATCTTGGTATCTGGATTTCTGGTTTCTGAGAACTGTACAAGATCTTTTGCTAAAGTTGTGTAGAAACATAGCTCAGTATAGAAATGGTTTGCCTTGTTCAAAAATTTCTGTTGAGATGGGTCACAGGGATAGCATTTGATTAGGTAGTGATGAGTTTGTGGATCCAAATCTTCTGTTTGATTTTCAACCGAAATAGAATACAAAACGCTCATAAAGTTGTCTCCGGGTTTGGTGCCGCATTTAATAGTAAAGCTGGTTATTCTGAGATTTAATACTGATTCCAAGAATTGTTTGGTAATTACTTGGTAAATGGCGGAGGTCATGTCCATCGCATTTGTCGTTGTCATCATGTTGGATGTGATCTTATCTGTGTAATATGCAATTTGTAAAAAACATGCATATATGCAACAAATAAATTTTTGAAATTACTCAGAATATCGACTAGGCTTGCGTGCGTGGAAAACCAGAAATGGTGTTTACGTAAACTCAAGAATAGGTATAAAAACAGTAAAGTACAAAGTAAGCTGTGCAAAAACAACAAGAGCATGACAAAGATATTATTACGTATTAGAAATCCATTATAGATTTTCTTACAAGGTCACTCATTACATATTTTTGATGCATGATATGATTTCAGATTCAGGTGTGATGAAATGAGATATTGCGTATGAAAATTTTCCTCTTGTGCATGGCATCAAACGTGACTTGTAAATTAGTATCGAATGTCATTATACATACATATCTATAAAGTACACCAACATGCAAAACATGGTATCAAGATTTTTTTAAATTTAAATGCATGTAAAAATGTAATATCTGAACGCCACTCCAAAGCTATTTCACAGTGACCACGCAGAAATCTCAAAATGCCCCAAAAAGATAGGTAAAATTGTTTTAAAACCATTTTGTTCTTCATTTTTTTACCATTTTGGTAATTTTGCACATTTACAAGTACCCGAAAATGCATTTTACTACTAAATTTGATCTATAACTATTTAATCTGTTATTTATTTCCGTTACAAAACACACCAGATAGATCTATCCCACTCATCCACCCACGCATCCTCCTAAGCCACCCCTACCACACATTACACAACGAAAGGAAATGCGCATAATATGTACTTATTATTACCTACCTATTACGCTATTTATTCTTCTTTAAACCATTCTTTTAAAAGCTATTTCTAAAAAAACAAAAGACCCATTCAAAACCTTTCCATTAGAACCATTTTTTTTTTCATTTGCGTAATATCCTCCAGCTGACTTGACTATTTCATATTGATGACGATGACATGACATAACAGACCATCTAAATTTATATCCACATCCAACATTCAACATCCACCTCCCACATTTTCATACTTTTCCCTGTATTTCCGTGTTTACTTTCCAAGTAACAAGATCGTTTTCACGTTTGGAAATAAAAACCTATAAATAATGCAACAACAGAAAGACACTGGCACACAGAAGAAGGAAAAAACACATGCAACCACCGCCATCGCCGCACCGCTAAATATCATCATCGTCATCGTCATCATGATAGGTGCCGGAAAAGCTTAAAAGCAGCAAAAAAACAGAAGATCTGGTATGGTGGTGGTGGTGGTGATGATGACATCGACATCGCGGCATGTCCTCCACAAAAACACCACCATACGTTCCAAAATTAAAAGAGAAATGGTGCAGATGAAAAAAGATGTGTTTTCCTTGGCAGAGGACAAAGCCCTCAAAACATCAAGTCTGTATTCTGCTTTTTTTCTATTCAAAATGAATGTCTTGGAACTTGGAACATAGCAAAACAACTTAGTTGTCTGGAATGAAAAACATTCGATATTTTGATTGGCTTATGATCATATAAAGCAATTTGATTATTTAACCCTTTTCATCATCATTACCATTAGTATATAAAGCCATTCATTACGACTACACAACAAAAAATAATATCCCTAATGACACGCGCCGGAAGTTGGTGTATATTTTTATTCTTATACAATTTTGTATCAGTATTCACATTCAGTACAAAAAACCTGCTAACTAACCAGCAAAAAAGAGATGTTATTTAATAAGAAGATGAAAGGGTTAAGAAAAAAAGAAAGATGAGAATTAGGAGAATTCCGTTTCCTGTTATTTGACTTTTGGTTTTGCTCTTTTTTTTCCTTGTGCAAAAAAAACACAAAAAGCATTCATTATTGCATCATCAAAGTCATATAGCATATCATTCTTCTACTGATCACTAGCAGTCAACAAGATTAGAGAAAATGGAGAGAAAAACAAGTGAAAACACTTAAAAAAACAGAGAGAGAAAAATATTTATCATTTATGATCTCACATCTCTCCTCATATCAGTTGAAAGTAAGCTTTGTTCAAAATGTTCACCATTCAAAGCAGAAAGGCTTGAAGTTGTGTACTCGTTCATCAGAAAAGGCTGTTTTGGGTTTTCAGTGCAAAGCAAATGGGGAAAAATTGATGCGCAATACCTACATGTCATAAGCACACATAACAAGTGTATAAAAAATAAAGGGTTAACTACCTACATAACCAAATATAATGCATACATACATATTATGTATACCTATATATTAAAATAAGTATGCTTTATATTTTTTTATAAATTACTACCTATATCATATCTCTATATATTATTAATACAAGATAGATAGGTATACAATTTTATACCTAAAAATTATCATGTGCGTGCCTACTGCTTACACAACGCAACGTCTTTTTGCTTTTTGCGTAGTAAAAAGATTTCGCTGAGGCTGGAGTGGTATGGTGGATGGTGGACTGCTGAACAAGTTTATTCTGAAAAAAACATATTTTTTACTTAACCCTTTCGCTTCCCCATCAACCAAAAATAATTATGAATGATGAAAAAAATCAAAGGAAACAAAAACATTATTTTTGAACCGTGAGAGCCACAGCTCACGTAATATTTTTTCAAGTGGTTACCTTTACTTTACTCTCATGTTCAATGTTATATATATAACTTTGGTTAGTAATTTTTTTAAACTTTTTATCTGAGATTTTGATCAATACAAAAAAACTGAGACGTCAGAGGGCAAAATCTTTTTCTAACAGATATGATCATTATAATCCCTCTAGCTATCGTACAATTTTCAAACTAAAGTAATTATGATGATATTTTTAAAATTCTTAAATTCAACTTATCCATCATCAACTCATCAGTAAGATCACTCGTCTAAATACCATGTTCCCTTTTTTTACTAACCTTACTAATATTTTTTTCTACCCCCCACCGAACTCTTTTTTGGCACAAATCACAAAAAAAAAACAAGTTACGTTACATTACTAATTACAGTAAGTTAGCATAATTAGCTATAAATATCTTTTATAACCTTTAAATACCGTACCATTTACTTCTATTTATATCTCTATTTTTTACTACACAAAATTCTCTTCCATTCATTCATTCAAAAACATTATCTTAAAAAAAAAGCCAAATAATATTTTAGAATATATCCATTCACCAAAAAAATACCATTCACTCAACTCTGCTTCATTTTTCTTTCATTTTTTTCTCATTCATTCACTAAAAAAACACCACACATCTCATCATCTCACTCATACCGTATCACACCTTTTCCTTATAATTACCCATTATTTTAAAGCCCATAAAAACGCTAAAAATCTAATCTCTCTCTATTTACTAATTTATGTACAAAAAAAAACAGTTTAAAATCCATTAAAGGGTTAATTCCATATCTGCGTTTCTGCAACATACAAAAAACACTTGAAACATTCAAGATGCACTGCACATCCATTTTATCCTCCTCCTCCACTCCATCTCCACTTCAACTTGTTTCTCTCTCTTTCTCTCTCTCTTATATTTTTTTATCATCATCTTCCTTCATCTTCATCTCTCTTCTTCCTTTTTTCCCCATTTTTACTACGCTTTTTTTACTACAAAATACTATCAGAACGCTTCTTACAGATGTTGATACTCCAACAACCGCTGTGACTCTTACTACTACTGCGCTGCTACTACTAAAATGATCATGATCAGACGCGAGAGAGGAGGATCAGGGTACGCCGTGCCGTAGCTTACGCTACGCTGCTGCATTTTTTTCTTCAAAAGCTGTATCTAAACATTGCATACCTATCTTACAAAACAAAACAAAAAAAAATCTCTCCTCCACTTACACTTTACCTTTTTCAAAGTATACTTATCTTATCTTCTACGTATACTCAATACACACACTCATGTATATATATATTGTACCTATGTACCTCTAATAAATACCTATAACTTTTATTTCTCTTTTCATAATTATTATACAAAAGGATATGGTATTTGTAAAAAAGAAAGGATCCTCCGTCCACCGTCCGATGCGATCCAAGTCAACTCAGCATTTTTATTGGATCCACTCTTCTCAAGTATTTATTTAAGAGATTCCTTTACACTAACTCTGTATTCTTCTTCTGTATCCAATGAATTTTACTTGTATATAAAGCTTACTCGGGGTATCCTATCTTTTATACACACAAATATCCCATTCAGTGATACTCAACAATGTAAAAAGAATATTTTTAAGAGGTGTATACCCAAATAATATTACATGTATGTATGGGAATTCATGTGTAGTTTTGTATATATTGTATATGAAAGGGTTAACATAATGGGTATGTATGTACACATGATACAATACTTTTTAGATAAATAAGAAGAAAAGAACTA
>JAQFZG010001059.1:0-24077 GCA_034695465.1 Entomobrya nicoleti | reverse complement strand
ACTTTATTTTTGACCAAAATGTTCTTTTTTATTTGACTACTATTTTTTTGACCAAAATGACTTTGTTCACATATGTCGTTGACAAGTTTTTTTTTGACAATCGCCCCGTGCACGGTTCAATGTACATGCAACAAAACAAATTTGCTTGAGCACGGTTTTTTAATTGCATTTTTTCCATAAGACACTTCAACGTCGAGGTTGAAAGCTTTAACAAAAGTAAAATCTAAACGCGTCTGCATCTGCATGTTATAAAAAGTCGTTTACTATAATGTTATCATTTGAATACTAGCATTTACTGGGAAACGTCACTGTATAGCTTTTCCCTTCTGAAATCTTTATTCACAAGTTTTACACAAGAACTCCATCCAAACTGTGGCATCGAGTTCTACTCTACTCCCATTTCATCTTATAAGCGGTACAGCACAATCACACATCATCATCAACGACTCAGCACCTTCTCATTATTCTCTCCTTTTACAAATGAATAAAACATAAGCAAGCATAATTTCCATACGTAAACATTTTTTAGGTTCGGAGTTCGGACTCCGAGCTCAAATATTATAATCTTTATATAAAGTCGAAATCAATGTACATATATATACCAGGTATGGTAGGCGTATGAATGAGGTTTAAATAGTGCGAGGTGCGTACACTTTATTCGTTGAAATGGTTTTAAAATCTGTTATCGTTACCTTTCATTGGAGAAACTGTTTACAAGACTCATATAATTTCCATTAGGAGCAGCAAAGTAACAAATATGTACTGTAAATAAATGAACCGTTTGTGAAATATTGAAGATGTTTGATGTTCAATGTTCCGTTATAAAAGGTGGTAATAATGACGGGACGAGTAAAACAAAGCGCAGATATAAAATCATTATTAAGCTTTTTAGCCTCGTCATAGTCGTCATCATCATTTTTATAGTCACCTTTGTTGCATCGGTTCAACTTTTTTTTGCTTTTTTCATAAATTATTCAGTAAAGGTTGATGCTGGGAAATGATAATATTTTGTGTGCAAAACATGAACATAAAAGTAATAAATTATCAATGATTGCAGAGGTTTTTACGCTGTTTTGTTATATTTTTCTAAGAGAATAGTTTACACATGTCAAGTGTGGAGTGTGCATATCTTATGTTGTATACAATCAACTAGGTAGGGGGGTTAATAATTTAGCCATAAACTGAGGAGTTGATTTGATCGAAATGCCTAAAATGATGGTTTAAAGGAGAAATATTTTGAAATTTCATTCTTAAAAGGAAAAAAGGTAATCGAACGACCCAAGAAGGCGATTTGTTGATAATGGGTTGTTTTTATTAGAATTTGTTGGATAAATGTGACCATAAGTACACCATAATTCAATGTGATTTCCGGATTCATACTTGCCTTGTCATTGATGTATATACCTTAGTTTATGGATAGTTGGATTGACATCGTGAATAGAGATACCGGTAGATAGTGGATCCATTACAACAGCGAAGGTTGATACTAAACTGATAAATTTCTTTGAATTTATACGGTGAAAAAAACACAATATTCACATTACGAATACAAAGTGGTTGCAAGGCGCAGTGCGTAAAATATTTGAAAAGGCAATACATAGTAATATGCAAGTATGTCTTTACTTGAATGTCACAACATTTCTAGGCAAAATCGAATTAGGCTTGGTTTTTTCAGTTTAGTTCCAAGTTGTTAAATGTGACAATACTATATGCAATGCGTTCTCTTGTTGTTACCAAAAAGAAATTTAAATATCATTTCTGGTTATTCTTTTTTAACTAAATGGTTGTAATTTTATGAGTTGTTGTGAACTACTTGTTAAACCTGGCTGAAGTAACAATTCCCATCATCTTTTATCACATTTAACATTATGAAGTGTTTTGAATTCTGAATACAGTGGCACAAAAGAACTGCTAACCTACATGCACTTAATCAACAAACTGAACTATTGTGCTTATTGTTATTGTAATTCAAAAAAAAAACTCAAAGAATACTCTTAAAGACACTCACATTAAGGTGTAAGGAAAAAATTAATGAGAAGATAAATATTATTCTATTAACCAAGACCAATTGCCAATTTTTCTTTCTCAAACTTCGAATGTCAGATAAGTTACATTTACATCCGTATTTATTGTGACTGTAAATGGAAAAATCCTTTTCATGGGCAATTCACTGAAAAAGTAGAATGAACAATTTATCCTGCCCAACAATGAAACTTTTTTGTTGTGATCATGCAAATTTTTGCTCATCTGACAGTTTAAACGTATACTTCCTACACATAATTTATGCACTTTTCCTTTTTGCTATATTTAAAAAGCAATTTACTTTAACAATTTGATTTCTTGACGAATGAACTAGATTTCGTTAGAATTTACAATATGCTTTCATTGAAATGCGGTTGCAGGTTGTAGCTGCTCTGCCCTTTGTTGTGTTTTTGACATAGATTTAAATCAATCTGTCGAATCAGAAAAAAATGTCCTATAATAGCTCGCGGTAGCTAATGCACTTGCGATTTACAAATAAACCCAAACGAATCATATCTACATTGTGTTTGGTCACAATCTGAAACATTACACGTGTCTGTGTTTCAGATTTTTGCAAATATTTTCTATCTCCTAAGGCTGAAGTTCACAGTTTGGGATGAAAAAGGGCAGAACAAACATTGCGTAAACAATACACTAGTATAGTTTTATAGGTTTGTGCGTGAGTAAGACGAGCAGAGGGAGGATAGTGTTGAACCAACCAACAGCAGCATTTTTTTCTAAATTTTCATCTATTGATAACGGCTATTTGATAGTTTAGAGTTTTGATCATCAAATAATCTCCCACAGAGAGCAAGATGTCAGATTTTTGAAAAAGAAAATTAGATTTTCTGCAACGAGGAACCCGTGGGGATGTTTGCTGCATCTACGCTGATATTTGATTTCTTGTCGTGTACCCTAAGAGCTTGTGATCGGTAATCCGTATCTTAGGAAAAGGTCGTTCAAAAAAGGCAATGTGGTCAACTGGGCAATACTAGCATATCAATGGATATGATTTAGGCATACTAGCCTACACAATACACTACAGAATGGCAGAATTAGAAAAGAAGAAATTGGGTTAAATCATTTTCCAATAAAAAATGGGAAGATTAAAAGCTAAAAACATAACCGTAAGAATGTCGGGGATCTCTTTTGTCTTTATTTCATATTTCATTTCAAATCAATAAACAACAAGCTGTAAATTCCATATTTGCTTTGTCATCTCTTGGGATCATTGCGGTTCTATTTTAAGTTTCTTTGAGTGAAGTACACTTTTAGTATCATCACATCATCTGTCATTAATAAATCATTGTGTGCTATGAGTTTCAAAGCTGCCGAAACCCAACTAATTTGTGTGTCATGCGAATTTTATTGAGTTTCTTTCACGTTTTATGAGCACTTCCAATAAGAGTTATAGTTGCTCTAATGCTAGGCCGATTTTAATGTTCAAGCTTGTTCCTTCAACAAAGTGGATTTATATTGTGTACATAATGAATCCATATTCATTTGTGTTTGGCCCAAGCTACGATGTCTGATTATGATTATGGTTTGTATGTTCATTCCTCATGTTTTTATGTCAGCAAACAAAGACCGCCTTAAAATACAAATAATGCCATTTAAATTGCATTATCAATGCTCAACTTTGTCCATCTCTTGTATACCATTTGATGTATGTATACATTATTATATTTTACCGTTTTATGGATGCACCTGTGCACTCGCGATAAGGTGATAAGAATAGCTATAAAGTCATTAAGTGCACAGTTTCATTACATGAGGAACGACAATGATTTCGCACATCACAGGATCTTAGTTTGAATCATCAACCTGGCTGTCTGTACATAAAACCGAACCTCTCTCACAATAAAGGTTTATGTTATACTTATTACCTCCGCATTGTATATGTCTCTTTGTCTATCACAATGAAAACCAAATTAGATATTTACCAAACAGGAAAATAATGCCGTATGTTCTGTGCCCACCAAGTTTGTGATTAAGTAAGCACGAGGTAATTAATTTGTTAGCGTGCATCACGTTATTGTACAATTTGCTGTATAGAAGTTAAGCACTCGAATGATCATTACTCCACTGCCTGGCTAAAAGATTGATAATGATTACACACGAGTAAAGTAAGACGATCATCAGCGTTAATACTATGCCCTATTCCTAAAGGGCAATAACAGTATCTACCTGCTCAATCAGCCCAACCTCTTAAGTGCAGTGATTTTGGCAAGTTGACGATGAAGTGAAACTTGAGATATTTCCTGCGGGTGAGAAAAGAAGTAATCTTGTATGATGTTCGAGATGTGCTACATCAACTACTTAACACAATATACATACATACCTACATACATTGTGGTGAAGAAGCAAATGATTAGTTTGTTAGTGTTTCAATACATTTTAAGAAAATTAATTTTTGGGGGTAATGCAGCAAAGTACACTCCCACGCTTATTGTATAACGCCACTACTACCTTTAAATACCTTAATTGTGTTATGGAACGTCTCAATAATTTTATCAATGCGATAAACGAGACAAGATTTCAGATCACCTGCTTTTGCACCAAGTTAATCCTTTTATCCAAATATTATTTTTCATGACTTCAATTTGCTAATATTATATCTAATCAAAAGAAATACAGAGAAATTTGGCCTTGGCCACACTTGGTACGTAACTTCAGCAGCAATCATGACAATGGCAAGCTACTACTTACGACGACTTTCGAAGCACAAAGCCACGGAAAGATTTCTGAAAATGACAGAAAGTAAACATGGCAAAATGCAATACGAAATTTGAACATAAAGCGGACTGTCATTAATTTTTGTTTTTGAAGTCTTTCGTTTTAGGGATAGATGATGATAAATGTTGCCAGCACATGCCTACAAATGTTTTAGATTATTAGTAATAATGGCCTTTTCGAATTCAGATTTTCAAATACATAATGCGATGAGCTTGCTTTGTCTGTCATTATTATAAATAAGTCAAGTTCATGCTCATTTGTGCGCATAAACTTTTTAAATGCAATAATGATGAATGGTAATGAGAACAAGAAATTAATGCGATTTCGGTTTATAATGCTAAAATAATGTGCTCCCCTTTCATTAATACTTCGAGGGAATAAACTTTTGTTTATCGACTGCTTCTCAACAAAGTATTCTCCAAAAGATCGATACGTGGAGGCTATTGTTATCCTTTTTGCACATAATATATCTAACGTAGTCAAAAATGGGAGTTGTATTTTTTGATATTGAAAATTAGGCGTGGTATAACTTTCAACGCCAGAGATGATATTTTTCTCATTTCAATAATTCTGTTTTGAAAAATGGATGTTATCTGATAATACGACCAACAACTGATATACTTCATTACAAATGGATTTGCAAGTCATACTGAACTAGGAAAGGGTTTCATATGATTTCTTACATACGTGCTGAAAAGGGATGATGAAGGGTGAGGTAAACAGTTTTATCCTTTTTGTTTTCAAGATTACTATGTAATTTTGCGACCAACTCTCTTTAAGGATTTAGCATGCTTGTTGTATATTTTGTTTACAACCAAAGATTTTAATAATAATTCATTTTCGTCATACATAAATATCTTTATAAACTGTTGACATTTAGAAATATGTGAATCTTTATATTAGAGAAGATAATAAAAATGCAAATAGAGATTTATCTGTTCAAAAGTGGATGCATGCATAATGATATTTTCCGAAAGGCTTTGTGAAGCAAAAACATGAAATATAGCGATATTTACAGACTAAAAGGAAATCTTATCTGCCAATAATGCAAACCCTTTTGTTCTTGTACATCCAAATGAAGAGATAACTTTACCTCACTTCATACATTGTTGTTGTGGGTCCGGGTCTAATTTTTTGTATATGAAGCGTTCGATCGATTAAAAAACTCTGAATTTAGTATATTACTTATTTGGGTCGACCACACCGTGCCGGATTTTTAAAGCCGATATGATAACACATACATATGTAAAAATGTACAGCAAACCATTTAGAATTTATACGTTTGACTTATGTACTTTACTTTAGTAAAATCCAAAGTCAAAGAATATTTATTGAATTTTATTAGAACCTCATAAACGTCAAGTATGGTACCTTAATCGGCACATCGTTTATCGGATGCTATCCTTTTTCTTTTGTTGTTGTAAAACAAAAAAGAGCGCACAAATGAATTTAATTATCACACATTCATCCTGGTAAAACCACAGATTGTACTATACCTAGATTAATTAATGGTTTTTAGCAAA
This sequence comes from Entomobrya nicoleti, assembly GCA_034695465.1. Taxonomy (NCBI): domain Eukaryota; kingdom Metazoa; phylum Arthropoda; class Collembola; order Entomobryomorpha; family Entomobryidae; genus Entomobrya; species Entomobrya nicoleti. Next base: position 17,796 of record JAQFZG010001059.1, on the reverse strand, counting down.
AATTACTGACTTAAATGACCGCAGTTTTTTCTTGTCATGTATGTGGTGCAGTTCAAAGTTAGCCGTGTTTTATGTTACAGTATCTGGGTTTTTAAAATCTAGACATAAACTAAACTTTATAGTACCTTACTTCAAATCCAAACTCGAACAGATTTTGCTTTATAAAATACATGCATATTGCAATATACCCAGCGATTTAGTATATGCATAATTTAATACTTTAAAACTATGTTTCAATTTTACATCGTGTTTTTCTTGGCAGCATTTTTTTTGCGAAATAATGAAGGTTTACATAAGTAAGCAATACAAAACACACGAACAATGTTTCAAAGTAACTTTTACCTACCAATATGATTGAAAACAACTTGCCTGTTGAAAATGAAAATTTATTCATGAAAGAGTACATGCTTTAGGGGGAATAATTCGGTGTTTACTCTGCCAGCAGAAAATGATGGTTTTTACGGCGTTGCTGCAGTGTGCACAGTGATTGTTGTTTGTACATTTAAAACCGGTAAAAAGTTATTAAATGATTACTCTTTTCAAATTAACACAACTAACGTAAGACAAAAAACTAAATCGTAAACTGCACGCATAATCATCTATGACAAACAATGTAAGGTAGAACTCTGATGGTTTTTAACAAGTTTAGTATATGTATGTATGCCTACTTGAATACGCAAAGTGAATGCGATTTTTTGTGTTGGAGTTTGTGAAGGTGTGTCATGCTGACTTGGCTGAGAATATAGGTCTATGTGTGCTTTGTGTACTAGATCTCACCTCCTCTTCTTACCTGCTTGGCTTACAGTTTGATTACTTTTCTAGAATCAACATGAGTATGAATATGACTATTAAAATTTCTACATCATCTAAAGTCAAAGTTTTGTTGTTTTACTTATCTGTCTTTGTCTCTCTAACATTTAGACAGGTGTTTGAAATGATGGGCAGGCAATTTGACTTGGTTATATTTATGAATATTGGTTTATGCCCTTTTATTGCAATATGCATATTAATGACATAAAAATGACATGCCCAAGTATCACACAACGCTGTATACACATAGATTTTACCTATAGGTAAAATTATTACAGCTTATAAATCTACTTAAGCAGTAATTTAATGTCATCAATACGATTTTCTTTCATATATGCAGACCCAACTTATTTTGACAAATGTTTTTACGGGCTTAATAAATGATTTCATGTGTATAATAAATAAACAAAAATATGAATACGGAAACTTAGAATTTGCAAATATTTTTCTCATTTTTTATGTTGAATTCTCGCAGTTTCTTTGCTTTGGTTTGGCTTTAATCACCCAAAAATACATAAAGAAAGTTCCTCTATTAAACTATGTTGCGTTGCATGCTGTATTTAAACTCAAATTTACTCAAAACTGGTTCTATTGTTGCGGTTATAAGGTTATACCATCACGCTGTATACCTATGTGCAGTATGGTCAGATACTTATATTTTATGTACACCCCCACCCCACATAACCTGTTTATGTATGAAAATTATAGTACATAATTGGAATTCCTTCTTTTGACAGAAATTTTTGTGAAGAATAACTCATTAAAAGCGTATGAATGACAGTTGAAAAACTTCTAAATTGGCCAAAATTGGTGACGCGCGCAGAAGTATTAGAACATTAAATTGAATCTTACAGGGATGCTACTTATGGTGTTATGATGACGATGCACGATCGGATGACATTAATAAGCAAACTTGCAACAATAACAATGGATTTGATATACTGACTACTGTTCCATTATGTCGTGTTTTTAATCCATTATTCTTTCATCTCATCTCCTCGTAATATACTAATATCATCATCATCATCCTATCATGTAAAAAACGTCTCAGCAATGCATTGATCGCTTTCTTTTCGAGAAGAATGCTGGTAGCTTTAAGAAGTAGTATCACCAAGAGTGATATAGACCGTTATGATATCATACCTACACCTTTTCTTAGACTTTGGTAAGCATAAAGTACGACATTGACATATTTGGGTCATTTTTATTCTCGTATGTTTTGGCTGAGAAAATGAGAAGAAAATAATCTGATAACACAGCAGAAACCAGTGGTCTAGATAGTTTAAGTCGAGAAGGAGAATAGAAAGAGAAAAGTAGCAGGGTGGAAATGAAAAAGTGATACTGTTGAGCGACTGCACAAAGCTTAGTTAGACTTAGGAGAACACGATAGATGAAATGCATCAGATAGATGTATGGGATAACAAAAGACCTTTACAATCCTTGTTTTTGAAAACTCTTTTGTTAACGTTAGACATTACTTTTTGCTCTGCTATTATTGTACACGTTAGAGTAACTGATAGCGGGTAGAGGCAAAGGCCTGAATTTGTCGGAGCCATTTTTTATAATCAGGGAAATACGTGGAAGATGTACTTTGAACAAATCGAAGTCGCCATAAATTTGAAGAAAAGTTGATTAATGCTAAATATAGATTATACAGCTTAAATGGTAACGTACATTTACCAAAACTTTCTACTAGCATCTATATACAGTCCTTATAACGTTTACGTTTTTGATATACTTAATTCCAGTGTGTCTTATATTTCTACAGATCATGGCTTATGGAGAAAATTCAAAATTGGTATACCTTGAAATAAATCTTTTACTTGAAAATATATGGCGTGCTCGTATACTGTACATATATAGATCAGGAAACCATACAAATTTATTTTTTGCGGATACAGTATGTATGTAAGTATTTTAGTTTAGTTGCACCAATTCGTTATATGACTAATAATTGGCGTTTTGTATTGTGTTTATTCACGTTTCGACAAGAAATATTGAAAGGATTCCGTACTGAATGATCGAAGTGTAATAACAATAAACGTAATCTCATTAAGCATGTGTGTGGTTACTGGTTACAGCGGTACGAGAATAATCATGAAGTTTATCTCACCGTGTATACAGGACAAAGGCGTGTATCAAAAAACTAAGAAATACAAATAATATAGTAATAATAATAATTATGCACAAATTACAGCACATTATATTTTGTGGTAACTAGAAAAAAATATTTGTACAAAATGATAGATTTTTAAGGCTTCATCTTTTGATTTGCAAACAAGTTTTGTATGATCAGGTATTCGATGGGCTGGAAATAGTTGGGACGAAAGAAAATTCTACTTTATTGTCAGAGGTTCCAAAAGTCATCAGATCCACTGACTCACGAAGTAGATATCCAAAAAGTATAATATTTTAACAGTCAATTTAATACGCTGTTTGATTTTCTTTAATTTTCAGATGGACTAAAGCCGACCAAAGTCTTAAATGAACAATGAAGCGAACTGTCTCAGGACGTCAGTTGGTGGACAATTAATTTTAACGATTTCTTGTTTTCCGCTAAGTGTTAATTAATAGAATATGTGAAAGTAAGGACAAAGCTTTTGCAAAACTATAACATTTTATAAACTATTTTTTAACGTGATGGAATTGTTCACATATCAGCTCTTAACCAAGCCATCACCATGAAGACGGAAAGGAATGCGGTGAGTTGATTTTCTAAATCTCATTCATAACCCATTTGGTTGTTGGTTTGATAATCTTTAAAGAGAGACAGTGCAGCACCCTCTTATAAAACACTAAAGAATATTATAAAACCTTAAATCTTTTACTAACTAAGCGCACATATATAAGTATCTTTAAAGGCATATGTTACTCTATTCTTCAAAATACTTCTACAGGATCTTACTTTCCCCTTCCATTTTTTACATTGAAAGAAAAGGGAAAAGGACGTGAAGTTCGGAGAGAGTTAATCTTTAATCCTCTCAACAGAAGCGACTGTGACTTCTGGATGCCAAGTTTGGAGAAGAACTCATAAAATGTTGACGTGAATGTCTACGTGTATTCTTAAACTTAATACCTATACGTCAACCAGACAATCTACCGTTGCTTCTCGTTATATTCCATCATCTTTGTTTACCGTATAATCTTCCGCTGTGAACGCATTTCCTCTTGTTTTCCAAATATCTGTGCATATAGACCATCCATCCACAAAACCCGTGTAATAATAAACAAGAAACTCATCAGATTTGAGATAAAGGCTTCACAAAGCCAACAGAGAAAATAAACATCTTTAACGGTAACCAAAAGAAGGACCCCATCATCATGAAGACCATAATAAAGTTACAAGGAAATTCTGAGTGAACTGTATATTTTCCCCAGAAAAGTTCCTTCCTGTATAAAGTGGTATATTTTGCATTTTATGTTTATCCTCTCTTTCTCTCCGATAGACTACTAAAAGAGAGAAACGATTTGAAATAAGAACAATACAACCAAATTCACTCACACATGGTAGACATGCGATAAAGCACAAATCAAAGTATAACAAAGCCTAAATAGATATACATAGTACATGCATTAAAAATTCTAGTCATTATAACCTTAAACACCTATTGTTAAGAAGCATTAGCATTATACAAATACGTGAAGTCTTTAATCCTTCATAATACCGACCAGTGAGGAAGAACCACTGATAGTGTCCCTCTGTTAGGTGCAGTCAGTCAGTGAGGAGGAGAGGAGAGAAAACGTGAAGCCTGCATGCACAAATGCATATGAGTCAAATATATACATAATATGTATACATTTAAAAACTATAAATGAATATACAAAAGGAGGCCAGACCACATACGTGATGTGATGTGGGACTAGTAAGTTCAGTTATCTGAGAACCAAACAATACTCTTGCTTTCACTTGTTTCTTTCCTCGCCGCAGCACTACTCCCTCACTCTTGCTTTCTCCGTCACATATGTGCACACAGAAGTCTCTCTCTCTCTCTCTTTGCTCTACTCTCTCAAGCAGCCATGCTTTGCTTTTGCTGTTCCTCTCGGAAAATAAAGGGATGCAAGCATGCATACCTAAGTATCAGTAATGTGAATAGCTTTCTCTTCTCTTTTTTCCCCTTTTCTCCCCTTTTTCGTTCCTTTTCCTTTTGCATATAATATGGCTGCATGCACACACAATGGCTTTTATGTGACGATATAACGATCTGATCTGCCTTTGGTGTTCTTTGCTGCTTGCTTTGCTTGACTGGTAGACTGGATAATACGCTGTCTTCTTCTTCACCTTTTTTTCTCTCCTCATCTACGTCGACTATAAAACGACTGGTTGGTTGGAGAGTGGAAAGAAACGTGGTACATATGCCATGCCACACTTTCCACTTCTTTTCAACTAGCTTTCTTTCTATTTTTGCAAACGTGTTTTTAGAGTAGATTGAAGTGCACCAGAATAGAAAACCTCACATGGTGAATGAATAAACTAAAGCAAAAATATTTTTAGCTTGCATAACCTTGTGTATATACATTATAATGTTTCATTATGCACATTATGGGTGTATTGCAATTCAGATTTTTGGCTTTTGCTAGTGAAGTTGGTTGAGTTTAAAGAGCGAGTGAATGAAATGGATGAAATGTGAAAGTTACATTAGCGAATGAATCTATGCATAAGCTTTTTCCATTTTATGATGTGATATGTGCGTTTCTCTGTGTATGGCTATGTGGTTGTTCTGTGTGTCTCTTCTGTTTATATGTAATATTCATTCTGAAAACGTACTCTTTTTGTTGGACTTTCGAGAGTATATATTTAAGTAGCAGCATTCTATCTCTCTCACTCTTCTCTCTCTCTGGAGACATGTTGTTCTGGAAGGAAAACTCAGAAGGCAGAAAAACGGTGAAAAGCATAAGAGAGGGCAAAAAGACAAGGAAGGAAATAGGAATAGGATGGAAAGGCATTCCGTTTACACTAACATTCTTCTATTCATCCAATCTCCTGCTCCTCTTCATTCACTAAGGTTTATTTATATTAGTTTCCTCTCTAGAGAGGATTTTCCTCTTTTCCACACTTTATGTTAATGGCACCCAGTTACCAAACCAGCAATTTTGTCAGATTGATGCCAAAAAATGTGTTCTGTATCTTTTGACAGACTGGAGAAAATTTCGAATGAGTGGTTTGAATTATTGCACTTGTGTTTGTCTAGGTATAGACCCCTAACATTATAAAGTAGAAATATTATGAACTGCTTCGTATTGCTTCGTAGAATGCCTTTTATTGGCAGTTTGCCTGCATGGGGCAAACGAGGCTAATTTTAAAAGTTTTCATGAGATTTCATATTTTAGAAGAGGATTTCAGATGCGAATTTTTATTTTGAATACATGAATAATTTCCGTTAACGCCATGATCAAGGATGCGTGACATTGCTGAGTTTTATGCTGATAAAATCGTATACCATATTGTTATATTACAGACTGTCAACATACAAATGTCTAAATTATAGGTTTCACCTCGTGCCACTTTTGTTTACCTGCATTAATGCAATATAAACCATTGATGAGTATTGACAAAGTGGCACGGTAATAGAATCATGGAAAACGTAATAAACCAAAGAGCTTGTTCCTAATCAATTTACGCAAGCATAAAATCACACGCAAACAAACACAATCGTTCATGTGTACTTAAAATGTTTATATCTTCGTAGTTTTAATAGGTTTTCCTTTTTTACATGTGACATGCAAGTTTTTTCCTGCTATTGTTGGCACTGACGTTTATATAAAAGTTTCTACATATTGATATTGTAGACAGAATGTCGAGGATAGAAATTGGCACAAAGCCTAAAATATCTTGTTGATCATCATGGGTCATGTTAAAACTGAGTGATACGCTCATTCTCGATTTCAAGAGACTACTTTAGGAATGATATGAGTCATCTCATTAGGCAAACCTATGTTGAGATGCGATGTGAATGTGAAGCTTGATGAAGAAATTTTCACGAAACGAAAGTTCAAGGTAATACTTTTTGCACACCAAAACTCTAGTATGTGTACCTACCTGTTTACTAAATAATACTCAACTCTACTTACTAATTTATGCAATAAAATATAAAATGTGAAAAGTCAGAGTTGTCACTCATTCAATTCAAATTTTCATCATCGAGGACATCGCAAATATAGAGATACTATATCCAGAAAAGTGAACGTTAATTTAACAGATCAATGACAGAGGAAACTCTGTCACATTTCAGTTTTTGTGGCCTAGTGTCAATATGTTATTTTCCACTATCCTGATGTGAATGACTTGTTTTCTTTTCATCGATTTCGACAGTGAAGTTGAAAAGTTCGTGGATGTCGACAATTCCTTTTCTGTCTATCATCTTTAACTTCATTTTAACCAAGAAAACGGCGACTCTTCCTTATTCTCTTCGGTTAGAGCAAAGACCAGGCACAGGTCTACAAACCTCCCTTTGCTTCTGTTAATAATCCGACTGATAATAAAATGTAGGCGTCTATAAATATGTATGCACATACCATATGTAGCACCAATACCAAAGGATTATTAATGTTGGTCTAGCGGCAGCCAAAAGCGTATGTGTGTAGCAAAGTTACACGGTAACGCGGCACCACCACCCTCATGTGCCCTTATCTCTCATCCTCCTACTACACATAGTATCAGTAGAGGTAGACCAAACTAAAGGATGTCTTGACACTTTTATATATTTATTATATAAAGGGCCACACGGGGCCGCAGATGCTGTCTCCAAACATATTTCATTTTCATATTCTTGTGACAGAGAGGTCTTAAGTCGTTAAAAACAAGGAGAAAGTTCGTTGGGATGTAACTTATTACACATTACTTAAATCAGGAACTTCCATACAAACACACTATCACAAACTTGCTCCTTTTCAGACTTCTTTGCAACTCAAATTTAAATTGGGAGGAAATCTCGAAGACAAATATGCCGTCAAAGTGGCATCCATAATGCATGCCAAGCATGCAATTTAAAATGTGAATATGTGTGACTGAGTAGTTATGCATTACTTACATATTGTTCGCTTTTGTGTGTATTCAAATGCATGATGGGCAGTGCAGTCCTTGATGATGGGGATGGAAGGACTTAGAGTAGGACTAAAATACTTCTTAATCTTCCACATTAATTTTAAATATTTAAAAGCTTTTCAATGAATCCCAACTGGTTACTTTTTAAAGTCCTAGATAATCTTTATTGTTTTATGCTGTACACTTATGAATGAGTATGACTTTACTCAAATCCTTACTCATTGAGTTCATGCTATGTATTTATTTACATACGTGCTTAGTAATAAATTCATCTTAAGTCTATCTTCATCGATTATTGACTTGTTAGAACGTGTTATAAAATGAGTAGTTAACTCATGGAACATAATTATAAAAAGGATTTATACTTCGGTTGTACTGATTTATACCATGCATGTGCATATCTGTATGATATTATATTATATTTAAATCAGAATTAATGTTGAAAGGCAATGATTGGTTCAAATTATTAACACCAGTATAACGAATCCAATCACGCACATGATGATGGTTAGTAGGGGGAACTATTTAAATACGGTTAACTTACTATCTATTTGCTAGAAATGAGGAAAGACATTGTCTGTGAACTGTGAACATCGCTTCAGGACATGCTTCTATATTAGGATACTTGTGAACCCATACTGTACTTCCAGTTAACTAAAAATTTGAGACGTTTTTGTGCATTTATTGTGGTATATCTGCTGAAGTATTTACAAAAGTTAGTTTGGAAGTTGGAAAAGCTAAAATATAGCTAACAACTAAAAAGCCTATCGTTCATTTCCCCCTGAAAGAAGCAACTACATAACCGTAATTTCTTCTCACTACTTGATGACTCGCGACTTAAAGTGCCACATAGCGAATACTTTGCTATTTTCTACTGTCTAACCCAAAATTTGGTGAGAATTTAGTATAAGTTGCTAGAAAAGAGCTGTCGTCCAGTTAAAAGGTGTGTATCCAACACATTCTCTGAAGCGTCTACCGAAAATTCAAGTCTAGTCCTAGAAAGAGATCAGTTTAGTTTACGAAGAGCAGAACGCAAGCAAAATCAACTAGATAGCCAATTTTGCTATGGCAATAAAACCATCATTTTAGTATTTCAACCATATATGACTTTATACGCTAGAAGTTTTACAAACATTATTCGTTTTTTATTTTATGCGTTTTATTTTAAAGTTGTGTGTATATGACGTGATTTCATAATATTGCAATGGAGTATGTTCAAACATGGCGTACATACATACAAATGTATGTGTCAAGTGAATGTACCAGATAGCTTGTGTGTAAGGACAAGCAGCAAAATTAGGTACAAGTTCTCAGTTTGTTCCTTTCTGTGGCAGCTGTAGTGTGAAGAAGAGAAATGGTCGGATCAAGACAAGGGAAGGGAAGGTGATGAGTTGTCTGTTGGTAAAAAGAAAAGGAGAAATGAGTACAGCGTGGAATAAAACACACATACATGCAACATACGAAAAATAATATGTGTGTGCGAGTGTGAAGTAGAAAGCAACAGTATATATTTTTCTTTCACATTTGTCTTTCCGTCACATACTACCAACCAAGTACAAAAACTACATCTGACTACACGGACAGTGTCCGCAAACCCTCAAACATAACTTCGTTTTAACTATCAACGAAACTTAAATATGGGAGTTGACTTAAGCAGTCAGAAAATAAAGTTTTCTCCACAATTTTCTTTTTATTTTAAACCACAAAATCTATAAAAAGTTTATAAGCTTTTTATATGCAAAGACATAAAAATCCGTGTACATTTTTGCATATACACATACATCAGTACATCAGCGAAAACTTGGTCAGCAAAGTGGTCCTTGAGAATCAGCATAGGAAAGGATTAGTCACGCCTTTACATGCCTTTCCGTACAACAGCTTAAGATTTCGTGTCCATGTCCATCCATCCCTTTCTTTACAACAAGCCAAGATTATGCTTGCTTGCTGCCTGAAGCCAACAATTTTTTCCCTTGCAGGTCTTTTATGCTCGTTCTCTTCGTTCACTTACACCATCTTACTTTTTCTTTGTCTGGTAAAGACAACTAGCCAGAAAAGGAAAATGTAGGTGTGTTTTATAGTTGAGATGTGGACTTAAGTAAATACATGTTTGTATATATAGCCTAACACGCACACTTTCCGAATTCCACGTATTTTCTTCGAAGAGTTGAGCAAAAAGAAAAAGGACAGCACACATGTTTAACAAGAAAAGTAAGTGAAAGGAGAAGAAAGAGAATAGGTGAAAGTAAAAGGCAAAAGTAGCCGTGATGTTGACGATGATATGATTCCCTCAGAGATGATAATGGTGCATTTTTATAAAGGAATAGTAGTCTAGTAGTTCAGACTGCTGGACACACACAATACAAGAAAGTTTTTTTTTCCTGAAAAGGGACACACCTTTGCCGACTTTAGTGGTTCCTTTTTACCACTACCGACTACCTCCTACCACCCTTACTCACAGTAGTGCCCTCTCAGCATGCTCCGCTTCTACAGGAAGTGGTCCATTGGAATAGGAAAAAAAATATTCTTTTTACTGAGCATATATTTTACATGACTGCAGCTGGATAAAGTTTGATGCTATGTTTTCTTAGGAAATCTGCCATGAAAAACTCCAAGTGGCACCTCTTTGTAATGAAAGTTGTTGTGGAAAAGAAGAAACCATTGCAACGATTGAAACAAGTTGCCAATACGACAAACTTAATTTAGAGTTGGACGGTAGACTCGGAATCCAAACCTCAAATTTCCCATTACCCTAGAAACCAATTTTCACCTGAACATTAGTTCTTCAGAAACGTAAAATTTGAAATTGGGTGGGTGGGTGTAGTGTACAAAAGACGAAATCCAAAAATTCTTTAGAGTAATCCCGGTCAACGGACGGACGAGATACAGGGAACAGCCAAAGAGAGCATTTCTATTAATTTGCCAACGTAAAGCTTCGGCAACTTAATAAAACTAACAAAAACTCGTTTTTGACTAGTATGCATTTAGCCTAGACGAGCATCTTACAGTGTACAAAAATGGTGGTGGCCAAAAGCTACAAGTAAACTCAAAACTCTCATTTCAAGTTCTGAAACTGATATTTTCATCTCTATTTTTACACACATCAAGATAAGTATGTATGTTATTCTAGAGAGTACTTCTCCTTACTTTCCTTCTTTTTGGAAATCCTCCTTCATATACACATGAATATGTTCATAGAAGTTTCACTGTACCATGAATACACATATGTACAAAGTTATAGGTCCTATATCCTATGTATATACATTTTAGTACTTTTCCAAAGTACATTGGCTATCTCATCAATTATTCTTTGCAAGTTTTTCTTTCCTCACATCCAACCCTCTCTTGCCTCTTTTTTTTTCTAGTTGGTCATATTGGTTTTCCTTGAAGAAAAAGTGAGTTCTACATTTTTTCCATTTTGTGCTAAATGTATGGCTATGTTGTTATGTATATAGACTTCACAAGCACACACTGCTTTGTACTCTTTACATCTTTATCCATCCTTTCAATTCATACGAAAACTACATTTATGGCATTACTTTCTTTTTTCTTCTCATGAATATATGTAGGCTAAAAAATAAAAATAAAACGAAGTACACAAAATATTATGGAAAGGTTAGTTGTAAAACGTGTTTTTGTTTAGAGAATAAATACCTTATGCCATTATTAAACATTTTTGTTAATAATAATAAGATTGAGTGCAATATGTGACATGTTAAGAAATGATTCCTTATTTCCTGTTTAACGGTCTTAGTTAGTAAAAAAGACTTCAGAATTATCAATTCCATAAGTTCACTTGAATTTGAGAACTAGCATGTAGCATGTAAGAAAACGTGTTTGTTGAAATAAAAGACATTTTCATAGGAAAGTTGTAATCTAGCCTAGCGTATAATTTTCATTGAAGATTTATGTTACTTTCAGCTAAATGATGTAACCAAACTGATTTTTATTAGGAGCAGGGAGCAGCGAAGGTAATAATTCCACAGAAGTGTAAATATAAAATGTAAAGTATCCAGTATCATTGTTTATGCTATGCCCTATACATGGTATACTATGCGTATACCACCCGCATATTAAATTAAACAACTTGTTCGATTTTTCTTGAGTTTTACACAGACTTTTCTCTCTAAAAATGTAGGCGGTGAATATGACAGGGCAAAAACTTTTAAACAATTATTATATCAAATGTTCAGAAGTAACACTTCACATTCTTCAAAATAAAAGACCAGTGAGGAAGTACATTAATATATAATTTGGCAAACTACGCGAGATTTTACATCTTGTAAACGAAATTCGTAGCTCAGCACTTTTTGTTTCCACAATACGATCTTGATTTAAGTGGGTATGCTTTTATATCTGATCTGGAGAATAGAAAAATGGGCGAAGAATAATGTACCTCTTGTGTATGACCTGTGACTTCATTCTTCTTTCAACTTTTTTTTTGGTAAGAGAAAGAAAACTGACTGACTGAATACAATGCTGAAGATAAAATCCAGGAAGAAGTATGGGCTAAGTGGAAATGGTGATGGTACACTTTAGGGGAACTAGTTTGCTGATCTAACAAATTTATTTCTACCTTCATCAAGTTTTTCCAGGATATGACAGCCTGACGGTGGCAGTTATTCCGTAGTGTTTGGTCACGTATTATTCATTATATATGTTAAATTTGCCTCTTAATGCTCACGTTTCCACTTTACTACAATGTACAATAAAAGTTACATAATATGGTTGCATTGCATTCTATTTTAAAGTTGTACTCTTGTAACAAAAATCGTCATGATGAGCAGAATTTGTTCTGGTCTTTTTAGAATTTTAGCTTTATAATTAAAATGTAGATATCTACATCTTTTCTTACTAAATTATTCATACTAAAGATAACATTGACAATGTATATATATGTATGTAACTCTACATTGTAAATATGTCTGCATATAATTAAAAAGTTGTATGTAAAATGTTTTATTTCCATGAGTAACAAAATTTAAATATAATTGTTATTTCCCCCTATATCTCGTTGTCTTACTCTTTCCAGATATTGCTATAGTAAGAAACGAACAAACGGGCATATACAATATGTATATGTAGATGTTTTTGTAATAAATTCTGGCTCTTTTGGAACCAATATTCTTCATTTTGTAATATTTTATCAATTTATTATTTTTCTGTTGAATTTCCAATTATCGAGTCTCTTTTATGTTACTACCAAAGATATTATATACATATAATTTTTAGACCTCAAAATAATTAGTTCCTTTCAATATTTGTGATATATTGTTTGTTGTACTAAAGCTTGAAATAAGATCTATTTCTTTGTGTACATACATAATCTTTACTTTCATTTTGAGCTTTTAGTCAGTCAAAGGGCTGGTAAAGTAGGATATGTCCGAGGGATACATTATATTAACATTGATATCGTACACCACTATGATTTCCCTGAGGCATTTATCTCTGTTTCTCTGTTGTTATTGTTTCGTTCAGTTTGATAGAAAAATTCATCATGAAAGGTCGGAATATCGCATATCGTCAACAACATTCTTTGGACGAATAAGTTATTATATAATCGATATATAGTTATGGTACTACTGTAGTATGGGAAAATAATTGTCATCCGTCTAAAATGACCGGGTTTGTCCCCTTTTTCATCGAAATTAGTCCCCAACAAATAAATTGCATGCCTTGGTTTGTCCCCTAATTATTTATTGCAATAAAATCATAAAGTGGTAGTGGTGTGTAATGGTTTTAAAATAAAACGTGTAGAGATCCAGAGATTTGTAGATAGGATGAGTGGAGGTTGGATGGATGGACTGATTGGCTTTATAAGCTTCGTTGAAAGGTTATCCGTCCCGTACGGCACGTGAGAACCACGGGACGTTGAAAAAATACCCGTGAATTCTTCAAGTGCCATTCGGAGCAATAAGACCACAAATATTTTTTTGAAAGAAAACTGTTTGTCTAAAGCTGCTTAGAGAATTCATCATTCCCAACACACAAGAAATCCATAATAAAAGGACCATCCATAACATATACCACAACATAATGATTCAATGTTTTGTGAGTTTAATTGGTCGACCAGGTCCACGTTTCATTCCTAATCCTGCCAGTTGTATCCCTAGCCAGTAAAACTAATTTATATCTAACATGTTAGCTCAATATGCTTTTATACAATTTATTTGTATAAAACCCTGCACAATTAAAAAAATCAAAAAAGTGCACACAAAATTGCTTGCATTCAAAATAAAATATTTTGTTTCGATTTGGCTTTCCACATAATCTATAAAGTTTGTCCTTTTTAGAAATTAATTCTGTAACCTCAGACGGAGTGATGCAGCCTCCATCACTACAAATGCAAGCAATACGTTGGATTCCATTTTTCTTGAATGATTTGTTAGGTTTGGTTTGAAACCATAAATCTGGCATCTTCGTTAACTTAAGATCAGACGTAAGCCATCTGCACAGTAGTTTTGTTGGGTCCATAGTCATTACGCATATCTGTCCAAGAAGATAGTATTGAACAAGTACTTGTCACATTTAAAAAAGAATCAAACAATGTGCGCAGTAGGTACGTAAACACAGTTTGCTTACAGTGCATTCAGATAAAATGAAAAATTGCCAAGTAAAGCTTGTATTTTTAAGAAAAAAATTAGGGGACAAACAAAGCTATGGAATTAATTTGGTTGGGGATTAACAAAGGTAAATTTAGTACTCAACAAGGTCAAAAAAGGGGACGAACAAATTGTATGCCCTGTAGTATTAGTGTTACATACACAGTTATAACTTATAACCCTAACCTAGATTAACTGAATTTTTTTAATGGTTTCAATGCTCAAAAAGAAACTTATTGTAAGACAAAATAATATTTCCTTTTTGTCAAAGATCTTTTGTGGACTATTATGTTATGTAACTATATTTCAGCTAACATATAACGCGCGAATATGCTACTTTACATTGTTCCAAACTATTCACTCTTCCTTCGAATGGGTATACCTACTTTCACTAGTTAACTTATAAGTCGGAAGCCAGTTGGGAACTGTCGAAAAATTTATTTCCAAGCGTTTCTCTATCTCCAAAAGTGTATCCTCCTGTCATCATCTTCACTCAGTGTTTGTTCTCAGAAAAGATTGTCCGACCAACCAACATAACTTTACGATAAAAATACGGATGTGCATGCATGAAAGAAAGCATGGGATATAAAAGATATAATTCGCATACTTTTTCAATTAACAGTCGTAATATATTAATGCTTTGATGATATTTTTTATAATAATTATGAAAAACGAGAGTCTCTGTGTATCAATATCTCATATCAAGTTCCATCTACATAGTTAATAATAAAAAAAATCATGTAAAAAATGCAGATGGTATAGAATAATTGTGTTCAAAAATTCACTAACTGGTTTACTATTACCAATTTTGTGAGATAGATATAAAAAATGTTAAGTTTTCTATATACATAATATAATCTCCGTGAACCACTATAGGAATTTTTGTAAATAAAAACGAGCTAACAGGAACAGTGGAAATGCAGGGGTTCACAGCTTGTTTATTGAGTCGCAGTATTTAATACTACCGATTTCTAAAGCATCATTATATTTCATGGGCATTCATCAAAGATCTCCGCGAAACAGTTCGTAACTGAGAGAATTTGTACCATCTTCATCACCGTTTACAATCACGCATAACTTGACTTGTTCGTCTTTATCTCTATGTCCATAACTCATTCAACCGAAGATGAAAGAAAAGTATGATGGAGAAAGAGAAAAACACACAAAAGAAAACTCTTGACGGGGGAGTAAGCAAAACCTTTTGGGTTGATGTATATATGACGCCAATCTCAAGTAGAATTCTTACTCCTCGCCTTTCAGTCGTCCTTACCAATTTTGTTAGTATCATGTGAAATATAGTATGAGCACTGTTTCAATGTAAAAATTCAGTTACTAGAGAGGAGAGTGTACAGATAAAACATTTAAAACTTTCATATAACCTGCTCATTTCATATAATAACCATTGAAAACATTTAGTAATTTTCGCCAGTCGAAACAATCATGTAAACTGACAGACGTTTGGTGTACTGTTCCACCCAAAAGTGCATTGTGACTATCACTTCTTGTTTTTGGAAACAGTGACATACAGTAATGAGATGAGATCACTATACAAGAGAAATCCAGATCGAGACGCGTGAGTATTATGTTTATGTGATGTTGTGTTCCCTGTGTGCCCCTGTGCAGTGTGCACTACGCTACGAAAACAGAAACCAACGCTATAAGTTTCGATTCATTTATTCGTTGTAGTAAGCATATTAAACGTCTAATCTATAGCCATCCAACTGTAAAATGTTACATATAAGGTAGTTGTAAAGCTGTCTCAAGTTTCCAGCCACATTACAAATCTGAGTTTCACACTTAGCGGGAGATCACGCTGTGTGTGCATTCTGTAATAAAGACTTTTTTGAGCATCGTGTCATCATTATACTATTACTTTCTCTTTCTTGTAACCAAAGTTGTTGAAGGTATGAATGTACTTCTTTTTTGTCCTTTTCACCGTCATCACAAAAACCACAAAAATGCTAGTGCCATTGGGACTACTGGGACTAGGAAGTATTTTGATATCTTCGTTGTTTTAGAAGCGGTAGTGGATTTACTGAAACTTTTGAGTTTGGAAGGGAATGGAATGTGAAATAAATATACATGCACTACACTTATAACATGTGCTTGTCCTTATATAACGAAATATTCTATGAAATCTTATACATATGAGTAAAATCATTGCATATCAAATGTTATTGGCGATGGGATATGATTTTATTTTTCCTCTGTTACGCATTTATGTTTCCTAGTTTCTTGGATGTTTTCATCATGTCCAATATGAGTTGAGTTTGAGTATAAAAGTAGGGGATATGAGACGGAGAAATATTCGTGGACTCAAAGTTTCAATCTTTTTATGTTTGGACAGTGCCATTCCAATAATTGATCTCTCTGTTTTTCAGTATATTGTAGTGTCTGAAACTCTGAAAGTGCATAGATTTATAGCTTATGTACACAAAAGAATACATAATAAAAATGAATAATATAATACCTTACAAAATAGTGCGTGGTCCTAGTAAAAGTACCAGCAAAAATATTGTGTATGCCTGCCTGGATTTGTGCAAAAAAACTAAGTATCATTTCTTTCTTTTTTTCAAAGAGAAAATTGTTTTTTAGCAGTAGGGGATCTTAGATCAACAAACTTGTTAAGAAAGGACCACATAGTCTGTAAGATGAAAGTAAACAACCGAAAAGTAGTAAGATCAACGTGAAAAGAAAATTAATCAATTCTACTATTCGAGTATACTCATACATTTCACAAATTCAGGGAAGTACTAGGACAGTCCAGTACCACGTGTCTATATAGACACGTGAAAAACGGCCTCTACGTGTCTATATAGACACGTAAAGAATTAATTAATTTAACTGATTGGTTTTAATTATATTTAAGTGCACAATGGCACAATTAATTTTTTTAAATGACATAAATAATCAGAAAGAAGAGTTTGATTTTCTGACATAAAAATATTTAAAATTGGTTTATTTAAATTTAAATATGCAAAAATATGCTATTTTAGTGTAAAAATACGGGAAAAACGTTGAATAAAATTAAATAAAAAGCTCGGGACAGTCTATGCTTACTAGTTTCTTGAAGTACATTACTACCTCTACTTTCCTGCAAAAAAAATAAAAAATCTCCGGTAGGTTTTTTTATTACATAATTTCAAAGTTTGGAAATTCTGACAACTTTGTAATTTTATATCTAAAGAACTACCAAACCAATTTTAAATATTTTTATGTCAGAAAATCAAACTCTTCTTTCTGATTATTTATGTCATTTAAAAAAATTAATTGTGCCATTGTGCACTTAAATATAATTAAAACCAATCAGTTAAATTAATTAATTCTTTACGTGTCTATATAGAC
>JAQFZG010001058.1:0-24077 GCA_034695465.1 Entomobrya nicoleti | reverse complement strand
AGAGACTAAGAACACGTGAACGACAAAAGCGAAAGTAAACCTTAAACATTGGATAGTATGTATATGGTTTAACTTTGAACCAAAAATATATATGAGGTAACGTTCACCGAATGTTTTCACTAGAGAAAAATCCTGTTCAAGTTGATGATAGCCTAACTTCGAGTACACTGCACTGTTTTCACTTACGAATTTGACTTCACTTATGAAAAACAAGCCTGTAAAACAAGCGACAAAGAAAAAAGTCTCCAGACAGGTACACCAAGTCAAAATGAGGCAATGCTTCTTGCTACACAAAAATTGGAACATTGAAATGACATAGACCTACCGACTGACTGAGAGAAAGTCGGATGCGCTGATTCAATATTAGGCCAAGCTTCATTTATACAAGATAAAAATGAAAGGAAAGGAACACTTGTTAATTTTGTGTTATTTAATTAACAAAGGGTTCCATTTAGCAGTTGCACTTTTCATTTGAGGTTTTTTAACACCAAACATTCTTCTTGATTTATAAATGTATTTTGTGAAAACTTTGTTTAGTTGGTTTAGGGGTTCCAAAACAAGTAGAATAGGAGTCATATACGTCCTTGTAAAATCATCACTGTGGTTGTCTCTACTTCCATTTCTCTCTTGTGTAAGATAACTTGAAAATGAAATGTTTTGGTAATAATAGCTGGACAGAGAAAGACCACAGTTCGGTCCAAACTATAAAGCTTGATAAAAAATCAAGGGTACTTCTAATCTTTGATCTGTAGTTTACGAAAGCTTTGGTTCTTCAAAGACGTTCATTGTTCATTAATATTAAATTAAAAAGAAGAGCGCCAAGCTTCTCTGCCAAACGAATACTTTAATCAAACGTTTTGCAAATTCTTTAACAGCTCGTATATCTGGTCGTTTTATCATTATTTAAGGAATGTAGACATATATTTACTAGATTTTAAAAATAAATGCATGTGTTGTCCTTGAAGTCATTTTCAATGGCTTTGAAAATAGATACAATTATTGTGATGCATTTATTATAAAACCTACTACATGTTTTAGAATTGTGAGCCCACCGCCATTTAGCTTTTGTAATACTGTATGTCAGAAGGAATACTACTTCCGAATAAAATGAGAGACGCAAAGGAAATACAATTTCATCAAAAATAAGTATATTCTAAACCAAATCACAATTTTACATAAACGATTTGTACGGATTGAGGAACGATTGAATTGTCTGGCTTTGAATTCATATCACCAAGGTTTTCCAATCTTCAAAATGAACGTGCAGGAAAAATGCTGACATATGTATTTTCATGGTACTCATTCATTCTACGTTTTTATACGCTCGTGGAATTGGAATTCGCGTAATCTGCATTAGCTCAATGTAAAATTGTACACAAAAAACCACAGAATTTTAGCTTCATATCAGATCAAGGTTCAGATCAAGTCATGCATTTAGAACATATATTTCAGACCAATTTTAATAACAAGCAAGCTTTGTAACTTGGTAAATATTGGGTTGCCATTTACTCTTTTCATATTTACTAAATTTACATTTCATTATTAAAAACTTTCAGATTCAATGTTTGATGGTTAGAGCAATTACTCACTTACCACATAATGACACGAGTACGGGTTTTATTTGATCATCTGTGCATATATAGTCTTTTAGTGTGCTTGTAAATTTTCGAGTTTACAAAGACTTGATTAGTAAAACAAAATGTTTTGTAGTTGTAAAATAAAGTATTCATTTCATCATCCGAAGGCAGAATTTGTGATAACACGATGTGAAATTCTGTATTCAAGTTCTAAAATAACTCGACAAGTATTTCTAGGCAAATAAAATGCAATATTGTTTAGAGACATTGAATGATTTAATGTTCTACTTATATGCATAAAACAATATATTATGTGCCCAAATAGTTTATAAAATACAAGCATTCGTTGATTGGGGATCAAATGTCACCATCCATCAAATGCGTTAACCGATTTACATGAAACTGGGGAAATTACATGTTTCTAGATACCCCATGGGAAAATGTAGATTAATTTTATATCAAACCAGAACATGGACGAATCAAAGTAGTCATGGTTTTTCAATGAACGGACTATAATGCGAAAAAAGTATTAAGACCGACCTTGTAATTCTCTTGGACCTGCGGAGTCGAATCAGCAAATTTCATACCATATTACTTATTTGGTGTTAATTACCACAGGTTTACCCGTTTAGGTAATATTTTATTTTGTTAACATAAACTTGTATTGTAATCGAACAATTATTTTGCTCAGCAAGATTCCTATTTATTACTGAACTCGTAATATTCACTCATACAACATTGTTTGAACTATGCATAGCGGGCATGAACTTTACTTACATCAACACGAAAAACTATTGATTTGTGTCGTTTTGAAACGTAGATCTTGTGAACAGCTGTAGAAAAAAAATTAAATTAAATTGTCCAACACATAATAAGAGGATCGAATATCTCAATCTCGAATAAAAAATGTATACATAGTATTTTATCCCATCCTTCCCCTGTAATTTTCATTAGTGAAAAAATAAACAAATGAGATAAATATTGACTTTCAAAGGATACCGTAGGATTGTGTAATACAGTAATCCACAGTATTATATCCACTGGACGTAGTACCTTTGTAGTTGGGTTGGGTTTGTTTTCCGAGACGACTACCAGTACGTAATATGGTAGGTGCGGGTTTACACCATCGAGCTTTAATTTTTTCCCTATCCTGATTGTAGTTGACTTTAATTGGTTATAAGTATTTATTACAAATATGGACGAACGTTGTACAGAGAGTGTGACAAGACTGAATGGGTAAGTGCGATCTTGCTCACTTACGTCTTTTTCGGTTTCACCTGTGAATAGGATGGCTTGCCGGAAGCAAAATAGGTTTGCGGCATTGAGAATATGCCGTTCTGTTGCCGGAATTCGAGTTTTTCAGCAAGGCAGGCAAATTTAATTGCAACTTTGTGATTCGACAATTTTTATTTGGTGACATTCTAAACGTGACCCTATTTATTGCTATTTTATTTGCTGCTAGAAGGCGATATGCTGGCAGAGCAAATAGAGAAAGTCATTCCGTATTTTGCAACTTGAATAGTTGTCAAAGATATAAAATTACGTAAAAAAGAGTCAAAACTCTATATGTAGATTGTATTTATATGTATGGCGCTTCATTTTAAATATTCTTGATCTCAGACAAGGACGGATACAGTTTTAATGTTTTGGTTATGATGAAGAGATAAAAACTGAAGTTCAAAGGCAACTAAAACCGTAAGTGTATACCTTTGTACATCAATGTCATGCAAATATTGAAATAATTCAGAATCAAAAAACATTTGCAGGTTCCAGAAGAATTTTATTAATTATTTAGGTTTTAAATGTACAAGTACAAAACATGGAACAACTCTATTAGTTTAACAATTTTTACAGTCTTACTGCAATAAAGCAGCTATGCTTACAGACAAACTCACTTATGTAATAATATTCGTTAAGTTAGTGAAAAGTATTTTGCTAATGGGTGGACACAGATGCCCCAGGTATACCGTTTTTGTGCTTGTATCGTAATAATCGTAAAAACTGAACTAGTGGTTATTATTTCCTTATGTATTCACGTTAAAAATTTTGGCATGCAAACATTGGCAGTCAGTTACTCTAAAATATGGACAGATTGTATATTATAGCTCATAATTACATTTTGATCAAAAATTTTATTTATACAAATTTGTTACAGTTCTGTTTCTAGAGAAAACTGAAGTACAACTTTTTACATTGCCATGTAAATATTGAGCTGATAACTTTGGTAAGTTCGATGCTTCCCTGCTCAGAGTATTGCCCCCTTGTCCGTCATTACTTGAACTTCTATTTCGATAGCTTTGAAATTGACCGCTGTGTGTATAGCTTGTGGAGTTGTGTGATGTGGGTGCGGTTACGAAACTGGTTTCTGCAATACTTCTAGTATTTCTATTAGGACCATTTCCTACAGCACCACTAACTTCAGTTCTTCTCATTGTCCCTCTTGCATGACTCTGACGTTGAACAAATGGAAACCACTTTGGCAAAAGAGATTTAAACATTTCTCGAAACTTGTTGTTGAGAAAGGCATACAGGACGGGATTAATGCTGCTATTCCAACTGCCCAACCATTGTGCAAAGGGCATTAAACTGTGCAAAATATCCACTTCAGAGTCACTAATATTTTCCCCAAATTTAGTTCTCATGACGATTGTATAGAGAGGCAACCAGCTAATGAGAAAGGTGAAAGTTACAATGCCCAGCATTTTTAGCACTCCAAGTCTCGTTTTCCTGTGCATTCTTCTGATGGGACCTGGATAGGCTGTAGAATGGGGCACCTTGCGACGCGTGATGTTAAACCATATCGCTAAGTTTGCAATTGAGATTATTATCATGGGACAACAGTAGAACATGATGAAATTCGCAATGAAAAAGTACATCTTGCCGTGATACTCATTTCCCCATGTTTCCACGCAACTTTCTAATCCATTTGTATTAGGAATGATGTTAAATGTCACTGCCCATGGGATCGTCAGCGTCAGAGCAATTGTCCAAATGAGAAAGATGGTAATCCAACCTTGAGATTTGGTCAGACCACTAGGTCGCCTAAATGGTCTGTAAACGGCTAAACATCTAAACGTTTGTAAATAAGAAATGAGGCAAAATCATGTAAATAAAATGCAGTGAATAGTTTAAGTACAAACACGTTTCTGCTTATGTCTATAACAATTTTTTATAGCACACCTGTCAATAGAAATGGCAGCTAGACTGTAGGCAGATGCACATACAGACACACCTTGCACATACGCCACACCTTTGCACATAAATGAGCCAAGAATCCAAGCTGAAATGTAAAATTTAGGAGAGAATTAGGCAGATTAATTAGCAAGATATTTAAGTAAGCTGGCACTTCGACATTGCATTGCTGCGAATTTTTATGACTGACTTACGTGCAAAAATGTTTGACAAGAGAGTCGCTGGAACACAAAATACGATCACAAACAAGTCCGCCACTGCCAAGTTCATTATGAACATGATTGTCACAGATCTCATACGTTGTCTGAGAAGAACCACAAGGATCACCATGCAGTTTCCAATCACTCCTACAAAAAGAATTAGAAGGTATGCCATGGCCAGAACTATCGTCCATGTCAAGTTGTGACGAAAAAAATGTCGATCAAAAATATTCCACCAACTTTGTTGCAGCAGTTGCACATAATCAAATGTTGTGTTGCTGATGTCAGTTTCATTATCACCCCACGAGTCATTCAAAGAGTTGGAAAGTTGGGATATGTCATATGCTGTAGGGTCCTCGGACACAATATTCAAAGTGTTGATGGCAGATGTGGTCATGATTATGCGACGATGTTTAGAAAGTAAAATGGCAATAAGGGTTTTAGTTTCAGAGAGCCGTCCTTTCAAATCACTGACACGACTTTAAACACCAAAATGTCCTGATGTTAAAAATTAAGCTCGGTTGAAGCTCATTTGTCGTAAAAAAAAATTGAGCTTTTTGTGTATATTTTTGTGGGAACACATTTTTTATGGTAAAGGATCCAAATTGCAAGTCTCTTGGAAAGATTTTTTTGCAATGCTTTAAAGGTTAGAAAAAAAGTGAACAGATTATGACTTCACTTGATTTGTATGAAAATTGCTGGATCTTTGTTTAGCTGGATCTATGTTTAGCTGGAACTTAAACTTACATCCGAGCGGTAGAAAAGTCAGCAGCCGACTAACTGCAAGAGAAAGTAAGGAGCTGAACGATATACACAGTGGGAGCAAAAAGCTAATACACTTGTTTGCATGTTTCAACATGTAGAATGTGACTTTCACCAAAACTTTCATCAAAGAGCACATTTTGGGGTAAATTGCAACAGGTGCTTTAAACATTGTTGCAACACTATGCATACTGCTTTCCAATGTTCTCTTTGTTTGATTTTTTCCAAATGTTGTTAGGTTTTGTAAAAAAAACTACACGAGCAGGTAGATAGGTATATATAGTGAAATTAGTGGTTTCTTGTCTTTTGTGAAATGTATGACATTTCCCTTTGAAAATTGTTGATGTTGAAAGCACTCCCACGCGTGGGCAATTGGAGTACCATGATACAAAATGTTTCTCTTATGTATCGGTCTAATCATTATTTCCTTTTATGTAGACATGCTCGTGTAAGCGCATGTGGCCAGCAATTTTTGGATTCTTACAGATCTGAAGCTATCACGACAACGTCAACGTGTACGATTATTTACATCAAAAGCCAGCCGAAGTGTTTGATAGACCAGTAAACATTTATAATTGATATAAGTTTGTGAAGTCGAAGCCCAAGTGTATTTATAGGAACCCGTATATTATGTGTATATGTAGATACTCCCATAACATGTGTTTTGGGTACTGTTTTATTAAACTTTAATGACAGGTCGAATTTGCTTAAAAATAAAAAGTTACCCTGGCATAAATTAAATCGTATAAATCATTCAAATTCATTTTGATTTAATTATTATATTTTTTAATGTAAACTAATGAACGAAACCCAAAAAGGTATTTTACAGAAAATTAAGCGTTTTAACGCTTTCTGAATACTTATTAATAAAAAAATATTGGGTTATACGGATTACAAGTATTAAATTTATTTTTTTGAGCCTCAGTATCGACACCTGAATTAAACTAATCAATCAACCTAATCTTCCAAAAAGTGCACACTATAAACAGTTGGACCTTGATTGATGTGTAGATGGAAACACTTAACAGGGGTAATTTTATTTTAACAACGTTTATTTTTAACACATTAAAAAGGGTTTGATTTGCAGTTGCAACATCATGTTGGCCATGATATTATAACAGGAAGATTTAGAAAGGGAAGGATTTATATATAAATATATACAAGAGAAACGCCTGCAGATAATGTATAGGGCTTAGGCACTTGTGTGGTTGGTTTGGTTTTATTCTGGTAAACATTTGGGTTAATGTTGTGGAGGTGGTTCACAGTTAATTTACATAACTGTATATATACTCTACGAACTCGTTAAGGAACAATTTTTTAAAAGGTTGAATTCATAAATAAATTGCTCTTTGTGGGCGAATGGATAATATGTGTGTTTGGCTGGGATTTCATTAATTTTTTTTACATAATGTTACAAAAAAATATATATGTTTGAAATATTGACGTAATAAAATGAAATGTATGTAGTTAGTGATGATCATCTTATCAGAGCTACTGGTTTGTATTACGCGGGTGTGAGCCAGTACAACTTATTGCTATTACATTTTTTTTAAAGATTTTTTGGTATGGTTAGAATGGTTAGATAAGTAGTTCGATTTTGTCGTGATTTTTTCATAGCTCGTAATTTTTTTCGTGGGGCCATTTATTTAGTATAACTGGTTTTTCTCAAACTTGAAATTTTCTTATTTATGGACTAATTAAATATTGGAGAGTAATATGGACTTTTTGGTTTTGGATACTTTGCAGTTTTGTTTAGTGCAAACTTAACAAAACTGCAAAATACCCATAACAAAACACTCAGACGACAAAAATAAATTGTGATCATTGTGAAACAAGAAAGGTGACACTTCAGAGACGATTGAAAGAGTCAAAGGTAAAGGGTCAACTTTGAAGGTTTTTCATTTAGTAACAGTGTATGAGAATCACTTTCTACGAGCATAATAAAAAAGGTCGTGTCAAGGGAAATGCTATCCGGTGTGAAAACCCCAAAAAAATGAATAAAGTGAATCGACCAAGTTTAGAAACCAGACCAAAAAGGTTACTTTATTATTGTTGATCTGGGGGATTTTGCTTCTTTTTAAATGTACCGAAAAAAAATCACTGGAATCTGTCTAGTTCTTGTATAGAGATTTCTTCTTTTTTTCTACCAGACGTAAACGATATCACTTTGCGATAAACAATAATAGTTTATTAGAATCTCCCACAGCTTTCTTTCTCTTGCTCAGTTGGACCTCTCTTCCATTTAAGTCGATAATGTTTTTTTCAATCTGAGAGCCGCGTACTTTTTTAAACACAAAAGCTCTGAAATAGTCAAACAGTTCAAGATCAGCATCATGTTTATTAAGTGCCAGAATGGCACTTTATAAGATCGATGAATGATAGGGGATAAAAAGTCTGTCTGTCGATCTGTCGGTCGGTCGGTCTGTGGACACGATATCTTCCAAACGGTTCAACCGATTTACATGAAACTTGGTGGACACACTTCTATGGCCAATGGGACGGAGCCTATTGATTTTGGGCCAAATTGGTCAAACGGTTTTTGAGTAACGGCTAATTTACGGTTACATGCACTTTAAATGGGCGATTTTTTTTATTGTACCAATCGATAGATTGCAGTATTGGGATCAAACTTTGTCAAGAGACCATAGTCCAAACAAAAACAAAATGACGTTGAACTGAACAAATGATCACTTGCCGGCGCAGCCTGCTTTACTATTTACACGATTTTTTGTATAATATCTGGCACTTTTTTACCAAAGTTTTACCTTTTTTATTTTTAATAACGATACGATTTTTAACTTAGTTTTTGATATGTTCTTCGAACTTACCGTTTGCTGCATTCTGCTTTGATGTTTGAAGTAGGAAATGGAATTTGGTTTTGGAGAAACCTGTGTTAAAGACGAGTTCTACAGTATTTCGATTTATGTATTTTTTACATGGTGAGTACATTAGAAGTAAAAGTGAGGAATAATTCTCTTCAAAATGTTAAGGCTGTAGTACATGATCATGCACGCGTTTATTTCGCATTTGTTTAAGCCGCATGCCACATTCTAGAAAATATTGAAATAAATAGTTGAGCTTTCGACAAAATTAAATCTATTTTTGTTGCAAACAAACTGAGTTGTTTCTTAAGCTTATCATCAAAACGTTATATTTGAAGTTTTAACAAGATCAAAAGAGTAGCATGTGTTTGAAAGTGACCACTCAAATAATGAACATTCACAACTTTGTCCACTGAATATGTTATAAAGTTGGGTTTACGTCAATCGATGTCAAAGACTTTGAAAAATTCAATGCGCAATAACAATGAGTATAAATAGACTTTGTCCTTTATCAAAACAGCATTGATAACTTAATCAGTGCCCGATGCTTTTTTTGGCAAAACTTCATACATAACTCTTGTTTTGTCAATTTTGTAAACAGTTTATATATAAATTGAACAGAATAAAAAGCTGTTGTTTGTTAACTCTTGTGATTGCCCTTGTGAATCATTGCGGATTATACAAAGTTGACTCCTAAAATCATTTCCAGTGTAATACAACGTGATAGTCTTAAATAGACTAATCAGTGAAGCCATTGTATTGGATAAGTAGCTTAAGCAAAACTTATAATAAATTTCGAAGTTCATGAAATTTCAACAATTAAACTTGATGTGATAGCGGTGGCTTAAATACAATATAAGTTCTAAAAATCCGAACAAAAGTTAACGGCAGATATCATTCTGCACTTGGTATAATTAATCTTAATTTTAATTTCTTCGTTCACGTCACTCGTCATCTTCACTTCGTCTCTCTGGCTAGTATATTTAATTTTAATGGTACAGAAGATTTATTATTACAACGTTGCAAAATTTAAAAATCCCGAAGTAATTTCTTCAACAAAATAAGGATAAAGTTTAATACGATAACATCGATAAAGGCAGCTTAGTCAATGTATCGTTTTATGCAGTATAAACTCAACAGATGGACCAAAGTCACATGGAGATAGCTTTCACTCAGAAGAAAACCCTAATAAAAGTAGCTTACAAGGAAAACCAACGAGTTCGTCTGGATTTCATACAACTATCATAAATATGTTGCTTGTAACTCTTATAACAGATACACCATGATTAACATGTTTTTCATTATCATCTGTGTCGATTTGCTGCCGTCTTTCGATTTCCAACTTTGATCTTACAACTAGAGTAAAAACAAATTAAAATAAGTTGTACATTAAACTGATATTTTATTAGTGAGTTATCCCTTCTGAGCTTTTCAAACATCACCATTCCATTCAAATAGGAAAGAATAATTTTGGTTTTAAGTAATAAAAAGAAAGAGTGCAAGTAAACTCAAGCAAACCGCAGATATGAAACAAGCTTTACAAATATGTTCGAATTCCTTTCATGACCATGGTATTTCATTGGAAACAGTTCGTTTGTTGTATCAGTGGTAAAATTAGAAAGCAACAAAATTTGTAATTTTCATTTTTTTTAAGATTTCAGAAGTTTTTTGGAAGGAAGCATTTTTGAACATGTAAAACGATCGGTGTGGTTAGCTAAAATGAATTCGGAGAGCAGACAACTTCTTCTGCTTTTATTTATAATATTCTTCAGTGAAAGATAATCAAACGATCGAAATGAATATCATACCGCATCCATAATTCTAAATGTATAACACACTCTATTAAAAATTACGAAAGTTTAATCAACCACAACCCGAAAGGTTTTCAGCTTATAATTTTGGTTGATACAAATGAAATGTTTTCTCATGAAAGGTTGTGAAAGATTCAGAAACAGGCTTTACGAAATATCGTCATGAAATAACTTACACGATGAAATTATGAGCAAAATTCCTCCTCCTCTATGGTAATGGTAAATGTATGCATGCTTACATAAAATAAATAATAGTAAGCTTATGCAAATGGAGATAAATGATAAATTTGAAAGAAAGAGGGTCAAGCTGGAGAATTAAATTTAAGAATTTTGAATTGGATATTTTATTTCTTGTGATAATTCCCAATCTTACGGACGGCAAAGGGAAAAGGAAATAGAAAAATAACAACAATGATGATTTACAAGAAGATATGCGACTCCTGACTTTCTTTCATGAAATGACAAGAAAACGCAATAGTCAAGTTCACAAACTTTTACCAAATATCTTAATCTAAACCTAGATTGTTTTTTTAAAGTTGGCCAAACTGCATTATACTACTAAAATATTGTCACCTAATCAAAAAACCACCACAACCACCACTCTACCAATATATTTCCGAGTGACCGAAATATCTTCACATGACTAAACTAACGTCGCACGACTTATTTCTGGCGTGATGTGTTAAAAATGTACATGTAATAATTTAAAAACTTAATTATTCAACATTATCAAACAAATTAATGTTCAAGTAACTAGATTTAGTGTTTACCAGTTGTACTAGAGCAATAATTATAGAAAATATTTTAGCTTTAGCTTCTATACACTTGCTTACTTTCCACATTTAGAAAAATTGCTTACTTCCAAAACAAAATCCGTACTAAATCATTTGAAGTTCATTGTTAAATCAAATGATTATCAGTTTTGTGCATACAAATCACTTTGTGTAAAATTATTTAGTAGTTTTCCTGGTGTATTATATTTCTTCCGGTATGAAATAAGATACAATTAAACATATATGTTTACAAGTGTATGATATAAACCACGGGCTCACCTGTTATGATTGATGATCTGCCAATGTTTTCTAAAATTCGATTCATGTGGCAGCGTGGTAAACATTTAATGAAATTTTGGTTTTTTATGGCGCTCAGCGTTATGAACGGTAGCAATATAGTAGCTGTTAGTACCATATATGACATACTTGTATGCTATACAAACAGGTTACTGTTTTGGCTAATTTAAATAGCTTCATGCATAAGAATACATGTACATATGTGCATACATAAATGACAAACGAAACACTTGTTTACATCAAACAGAGGAACTTGAGTTTTTACACTCTCTTTCAATATTCTACACTGTTCTTAAAAGTAGGATATTTCAAATAGTAATGGACATCAAAATTTACATAATTCTAAAAACAACTGTAAAACTAAAGTGATACAAGTACATTTTAATTAGCATGTATTGTACTTGAACAAACATTTGGAAAATCTCCATGTATCGCTTCCATGTTGTTCGTAGTCTTCACACTTGATGGATATGTTGGTAGGGCACATTACTTGAATATTAAAATTTCCTTCTTTCATACCATGCCATGTTTCATGTTATAATTTATTTATTTTTGTTGTGCTCCTAAAACTATTTTTACCTAGGCAACATTTAGAATTGTCTAATTTAAAATACTCAAATTTGTTGCTAGCTGGAAATGCTGTTCATAGTTAGCATATTAATAATTATGAAACCACTATGATGGCCGGACTCAAACTTTAACATATCTACTACTAACACGGGAAGGAAAAAAAGTGTCTCTCGCAAATCAGCAAGTGAATAGACAATTCTGGGTCATTTTTACTCGTCGATTACGATTCTGGAATTCTTTTTGTGTAAAACTAACAAACACATTTACTATGGCGATATAAAGTTTTGTACATTACAAGGTCAGGCTGCATTAATGGGCAATATACCGTTCCGTTCGTTGGTTTATTTGTCAGAAACTGTACCTTTTTTATCTCTTGTTCTGCAATGGTCACTTGTGACCCATATTAAACAATTATGTGAGCAACATGGCGCCCGGAGTAAAGCTTGGATTGCTTTTGAAGAAATTTAAATGCTTGTAGTAAATTTGTTTATTAGTTTTACACAAAAAGGATTCCAGAATCGTAATTTACGAG
Organism: Entomobrya nicoleti; assembly: GCA_034695465.1. Lineage (NCBI taxonomy): Eukaryota > Metazoa > Arthropoda > Collembola > Entomobryomorpha > Entomobryidae > Entomobrya > Entomobrya nicoleti. Next base: position 11,541 of record JAQFZG010001058.1, on the reverse strand, counting down.
TAAAAACGACCCCGAATCGACTATTCACTTGCTGATTTGCGAGAGACATTTTTTTACTTCCCGTGTAAGACTTTTCTCTTTACAGTCCTTGCAGTTGCACATTGCAAACAAGATGCTTTATATATTTTTGAAATAGAAAAAAAGTTCGAGGTCATCTTCGGTCTCCTGGTGAACTGGACCTGCAATGTGTTCGAAAAGTACAAAAGATCTCAACCGGCTAGGATAATCAGCGACATAACTATGGTCTATCAATTTCCCGTTTCTTGGTCCAACTGCAAAACGAATAGATGACGTGCATTTGATTTCACTTGTTTTGGACTTGCAAATCATAATATAGAGTCAAACCTGTTGTCCAGTTCAGTTGATAAAGTTAACAAGGAGCTTCGCACCAAAAATGTGATTTTTGAGGAATATCATTTAAAACGCGATCCAGCGCCATGACGACTAGTGTAAGTATGTTTAATGTTACAAAAGGAACCTGGTGAAAATCCAAATTAACGACTTGACTTAATATTTCTTAAATACATCAGTTAAAATGTGTCCATGTTTTAAAGGATCTTACCGAGACATATGAACATAGAGTAGAGATATCATTTGACAAGTCCAATCCTTGTTATATAGCAACTTAACACTGAAATGGAACTGCCATAATGCCAATGGTTGTCTGCAAGTGTCAACCTAGCAATTAATATGGTGGTGAAAGTTTACATTTTTGAGAATACTAAATTTAATACAAGATTATAAAGTGTCACTTAATTACTTAAAGATTTATTACCCAAACTTAGCCCAACACCAACAGGTTGCCCAAGATTGCCGTTATGTTCGTTTTACACTGAACGCAATGTTGTCCGGTTTTTAGTTGTATTTAAATCAGAACTGTTGAGAAAAGTGGTGGGTATATATTGAGAGTTGAGTTGTTGAATTTGAAGTCAGTACGACCGTTATGCACGTTCCAAATGCCTGATATTTGGGAACTCAGTTGAACATATGAGTGCTGCATAAACTTTAAAGCAAAGAAGTAGGACTCTCACGGAGAGCGGCTTAGCTAAGACTGAGCGTATAGCTGGAAAAACGTCAGCTTTTTCATACTGTTCCAATCTAGTTGCTTGTATTTCTTACGCAATGACGAGATACTTATTGTATACCATGCTTGTACAAAAATCGAATGGAAACCTGGACCCACTGTATATATTTTATTGATATCTTTCAGATACAAACTTCACTAGCATTTGTAGAATGTTATGAAAAAGTCCATGATGCATTAGGATACACAATTTAATTTGAAATGCGGTGAAAGTGCGGAATTTTCAAAGAAAATGGTGCAATACGCTTGACGAAGTCCAAAGTTTAAAAAATTGCACACTTACAATAATAACAAAATTATTATAAATAATGCTCTTTCAAGCAGTGTATGAATGCTAGGATATTTCCCCATGAATCTGCACAGCATATATTCAGTATTTGTTTTACTAATTCATTCTAGCTAGGCAAATGTTACCTACTTAAAAAATGACAAAAATTCAGATTGAAGTTTTAGAGTTTTGGTGTAGTTAAGTCAACCTGAATGAAATTGAGTATTAAAAAGTTCAGGATTTAACTAAAAATGCAACACATCACTTTGTATAATACAGTAAATGTTCAGCTGAAAGAATATAACTTCTTCCCGCAACGCTTTTTATTATTTACTAATGGATACTTGAAAAATAGACAAAAATTTAAACAACATTAGGTCTTCCCAGCAAATATTTTTGATCTTTTTTTATTCACCAGGCAAAGTTTTAGGAGTTTTCATTATTTTCATGATCACAAGTATTTTGGTAAAAATCAAATTATGTGCTTTGTTGCATGACATAAATGAGGCCATGAACGTTTTATACCAGAAAACATAGCTGTTTTTTCTGAATATTTATGGTATTTAAGAATTATAATTCTGACATACTACGCGTCAAGAAATAGACGTCTTATTTAACTGTAGACATAAAAAACGAATAGCCTCGGAGACGTTGTCTCACGTATGTAGAGGTTTTGGTCGTCATGGAGCATTCTCCTGAGCAACGCAAATCACTAAAACCGCTCATGAACCTATTGAAGCAAAATCTTATGGAAATACCTGTAATCGTCTAAATGTCAAAATCAAAGATAACCATAATGAAAATTTAAACGAGATTGTAAAGTGGAAAGTTATTTATTAACTGCCAAGCTTTCAAGTGTTAATATTAAGATAACCACGGGCTAATATTATAACTTAGTGGGAGTGGTACCCTATTGGCTAAAGTTTCTCGGAAACTGTGCAACTTTGAAAGAAACAAAAGGTGCAGGAAAAATTAGCACATCAACTATATATTGGAATATCACGTTTTCTGTAATAACCAATATAGTCTATTTTAAGGGTCAACGTCTACAATTATTGAGACAAAAGGGTTACGATAGTGAAGCATTTTTAAGGCAGTTCATGAAATAACCGTTTGATAAGCAACCTCTACACGGATATAATAATATCGAAAATTACTTACTCATTCGTCGCGACCGTTACAAATAGCAATGGAAATATTGTACTTTCATCGAAAAAAATATGCTCTCTTTTATTTTAGAAATCCTTTAAACTTGAGAATTTAGTCCATCTTTATTGTTCTATGGACTACCTAAACTGGGTAACTTCAATTTATCAAATCATAAAGCACTTGTAAGGTACACTGGTATTTAAATTGTAAGTGGCAAACTTTTACTAAAACTTTGTACAATGAAATCCATTTCACAAAGCGTTCTACTTGCATGGATGGAGAAATATTTAAATAAACGAATCTGCCAGTAGGGTGTTTTATGTTTATTGTATTATTATTATTATGATGAAAAGTTTTCAAAATAGAGGTACCTGTATTTTCATTTAAGGTCTTCGTTGAATTCAAGATAGTTGCTTCTAGGATTGGAGTACACAAAGCATAAATATCCTAAATCATAATGGTGTCATTGTAAGAATGTGTGTTAAACCATTGTGTTAACTACAAAACACAAAAGTTAATGTCCATACGTACGGTAAGCCACGTAGATGCGGAAAATCTAGGCAATAAAGTGAGTTGTTGTACTAAGGTTCCCGGAATTGTGTTTGTTAAACTTGTCAAAAGGTGTTGTCAAAGAAGCACATAAATAGATTTCTCGGAATGCAGATGAGCTAGTCGAGATATTTTGAGATCCTTCTATGAACTATGTTTCGTAACAACGTGTCATCGTACACTGAGAATAGACTTTGCATGACATAAAAGAGTGTCAAAACACCACACATTTTGTGCGACTAAAATAATTCCACAATTTATGTCGCAGTTAGATACACTCATATTAAAAGTAATGATGTAGTTCTTTATAGAGAGATAAGTTGTTAAAAATGTGTCTCATACAAGCAAAGAGAAACAAATATGTGTTTCGCATTTCAAGGTTTACATTGTCTACACTAGTATTCTTTTATACGTTCAAGACTATTGTTAAAATGTAATGCTCATACTTTATTAAATTCAAGACAACTTCTTAACGAGTTACAAATATTTGAATTTGTATAGCAAACACTAAATTAGGATTTTCATGGATCGTGGGAATTAGAATTATACATCCAATCCAATTACCAACAAAAATTATCTTTGTTCATTCTAATGTACATCAATGTTACATTTTTACCATTACCCCAACTGAATTAATGGTCTTAGAAGTTAAATTGTAACTAATATAATGTTAAAACTTTTTTTTTATATATTTACCAATTAGAAGTTAGGCTTAGTGTAAACTATGACAAGATCTCTTATAATTTTCATAAATGGATACCAGATTTTTCTGTGTGGGTGGTCTTAGTTCCGTTTTTAAACCTATATATTTGACAATCACATAAATGCTTTTAATAAATTCAAAGTATGCTCTATAATGCCCAAGAGCTTATTTTGCTTTTAGCAGCTTACGTCAATCACTTGCATACCATTTACGTAAAGGTAGCTAAAATTTCCTATGTCGTTTGCAAAATAGTCTCCAATACTAAAAAAACTAACATTTTACAAATATTCTTTGTAGTAATGTTATACACACTGCTGAAATCGTAAGTTCATCGAATTCAGGCTAGTTAAGTGAAATACTCATTAAACAAATCTGTATACATTCATTTTTTTACACAGGTAATTAAATTGGCATTAGCCTAAAAAATAACATTATAAAATATGAGAGGGACAGTGAAGTAAGACATTACTTTTGAAGAATATTTAAAGATTTTCTCAAATTCTTTATAAATGCCATTTTAGTAAGTAAAAAAATGTAAAAGGTTCCTAGAAATTGCTTTGTAAAGCTTCCTGTCTTCTATAAACTTGTAATATACTAACATGAATGAAAATGTTTTGGTAGACTTAGAACATGAATAATTTATTTACAAAATACCGTTCCAAGTATGCGCAGATTCCATGTAGTTAGTGCAGTGTATGCATGTCAAACAGCTTTGGAGTAAATGTGTACTCTTTTTTATTGCCGTTATTACTTACATATTTACAAAACTTTTGATCGTTCAAGCCCGCAGACAAAGATATTAAAGTAGCATGTTAAATATGTACAACTTCTTTTAAAAGATAAAGTAAAACATTGAAGTTAAACATATTGTACGTGATATATTGAGGAGATCCTATGCAATTAGAATCAATTGCACAAAACTATATCTGGGTTCATGTTTTATCCAATATAAAACATACTCGAATGACAAAAGAAACAATATCTCTCCATCTGCATAGATGCGTGTTATAAAATCGCAAAAAAGAACTCACGTTGCACTAGTTTTTAGTCAAGTATCTATAAATTTTTCTATAAAATTTTGTTTATAAAGCTATGATGCAAAAGAGAACAAATCTCTAAAAGTAATCATTAGAATACATTTCAAAAAAAATTGTCAAGTCGGAAAACTTGACAAAACACGCTTCTAAACTTTTGGCTCATGGTACAGTAAAGGATGAAATTAATAGCAGAGTTGAGAAGTGCAATGAAATCCATTAGATCAGACAAAGAGATGTAGCATATTTTGAAAAACTCTTCGCCCATTAAATCCGACAACAGTGCCAATATACCCTGGGGAAATTCAGTAATCAAGAAAAGCAGAAGAATAGCAACAAGCATTCTTGTAGTTCTTGTAGTAGCGCACATTTCTCCAGAAGATCGTGCAAAGCTTGCAGTCTCGCTGCCACATTCAAGATGATCTTCTACTGCAATCGCTAAGTGTTCCTGCTGTGGACGTTGGTTTCGTATACACAGTCCAAGAATTTCTTCCTTACGTTTCTGAGCTGCCAGGATTGCTTTTATGAGGTGATAGCTGACGATTGTCAAAATCACGCATGGGATGATTTTGATGACAACACTAAATTAAAAACCATTTGAATATTACATTTTTGTAGCAAGTGTTTTCATATGTACAGTTTGTATTGAACTAGAAACTTAAAAATTCCAATCAAAATACATTTTTACTCTTTTACGGTCCAAATATTTTTATTCCCTGGTTCATTTTATTGTATGAGCATTTAAGTTTGCATTTAAATTAGAGAATATGCAGTAACATTCCACAACATCATACATGATTTTACATCATAAATGCTTTTAAAACTGACACACCATACAATATGTATCAAGGATTCGGTCTTAAAATAAACAGATCGGATCCTGTTTTCAAGTGAAATCAAACCTTTCCCTACGTTTGTCTATGATGAAAAGTGAAATCCATATCAAAAGAAGTGAGGTGACAGTCGAATTTTTAGAATGCATTTATTAAACATTTTTTACGTTGACTTTTACATAATTACTGTTTAATCATAAAGTTTTGATTCGTCTCGGCAGTTAACTTACCAGTTCTCACAACGGCTTCTAGAAAAGTAAATTAGGCTAAATTTATTACGGAAATGGGATTCAAGTTATGTATTTCATGAGATTTAGTTTTTCAAATGAAACGCTGTTAATTAATTAACGCTGGGATTGTTTGTATTTGGGATTTATGCTTGTAGTATTTTTTTTGTTTCTAATGTATTTTGTTCGTTAAAGTAAGTGAGTGAAAATGTGTATGATGAATTTGTCTCTTTTTTAAATTAAAAAATTGCTACATCCGCAAAGAAGCTTATGCCGAAGGCCCACGTGAATAAATTTCGTGCCTAAATGAATGCTTAACCTAACTATGCCTTTGCCGTCAGCAATGCTTAATTTATAAATTCGCTATAGCTATTTGATCAAGTGTAAAGCTAAGCAAAATGAGTATTTGTTAAACAGAAAAGGATTTGATCGTGCCGTATTTATGAATATGTACGATTTCAATAGAATCTATATTTAATCCAACCCGATTGGTAGTAAACGTTAGCATGCATGTATGTATATAATTAGGTAAACAAATACTCATCTTACCTAAAGAACCAAAAGTTTATCCTTTTCAGAGCTGGATTTTCTTTTACCCATTTTGATAAATTGACAATATATTTCAATTCCTCCGGTCCTTTTGTAGTATTACCGCTGTAAATTGTTGAGTTGAACAAAAGTTCGTCTTCATTACGGTTGAAAAACTCTGATTCATTATTACTTTCCATTTTTCGATTGGAGATTGGACTAATTGAAAACGTGAAAAATAATGGTGTGCACAAAATCGGAGAAAGTATATATGCCATGATGACAGCCATTTTTGCGCGATACATTGAACACAAATGTTTGCAGTTTAGTGGTCTTGTCAACATTATGTATCGCCAAATTGCCAGTGTAAGGGTGAGCCAAATTGCGATTGTATGACAAACCTAAATTTGGACCAAAGATCAAATTAAAACCTTTAAAAATTGTGGATGTCATATATTACATAGATAAATATTTTCAAGAAATAGCTACCTGAGAAAAATTTGCGTGAAACAAGACAAACAATGCCCACGCATAAGTTTTCCGTAACGCTCCATCAACAGGATCCGGATGAAAGCTTATATAAAATACGTACGGAATATACTCAACCATGTTGAGCATATCCGCAAATGCCAATCCAGTTAAAATCAGATTCGTTGGTGTGATCAATTCTTTCCTGGTGAGAACAATGAGGTTTAAAATATTTGCTATTGTGCCGAAACAACAAACCGACAAACTCGTATATCCATGGACACCCTTGTAGCCTGAACCAAACTTTTCTAAGAGTGGGCATTGCAACACTTTTTCAATTGCGGTTTGGTTAAGGGTTTCAAGGGAAGTTGTGGTATATTCAGGTTCTGTTGTATTTAACATGTTTCGCGGTTTATTTGGTACGAAAAAAAAAGATTCGTACTTTTCTCTTTATTTGTAGCTCTTTCACCCAACAGACTCACCTGCCAACTGACAGACGTCGAGAGATATTGAGTTGCGTTTTATGCTCACTTTACAACATAATATTCTATTTTAGAGCTGTCTCAAGTATCGTTTGAATGTTTTACGTAACGAGTTCCGTTTCAGCCTAGATACTCCCAAGTTGCTTGACTCTTCTACTGGTTAACATTTATCCTCTGTGTGTATCAAACACGTTTTCTGATGTCATGCATTTTCGTTTTCTGTATTGCTTTCTCTTACATCATGTTTTTATATAAGTTTTGGTCTTTTTGCATTGTAACTTATTGAAGAATGGAATGTTTTCATATTTCATATTATGGCTTTCAAAAAAAATTGCGACTGACTTGAAGTTTCTCAGACCAGCATTTTTAGTTGAATGCGATCTGTGTTGTTTGAAATCTTTTATTTCATTTCGTTTGATGCGATATATATTGCTTACATCAGTACTTGGTATCACACAGAGTAATTTTAAAGGTAGTTGAAGAGAGGGAACAACTTTTACTCTGATGTTTGTCATCAAAATATTTTAGTCTACTTAGTGTCCGAATAACGCAAAAAATATTCAATAAGTCAAAACAACATTTAAGAAAGTTTACATTACAAATGATTTTCACGAATACTGATAAAAACGGTGAAAGTTGCTCATTTGGTAAAATATAAATAATTGCTAAATTTTTTTTTATCAAAGTTAACTAACAATTTAGTAAAACATTGAACACTTTTCCACGGTTACTTTAACCAGCAAAATTTGAAACAATTATTTGTCAAATGCTGTAATGCATGACATTTTCCATGGAACTGTATGGCTTATGTCGAGTATATAAAATGTTTATAAAATACATTAAGGAGACTACCTAAGCCATCACATTCCAAGAATTAATCCAGTCCTATTTGTCAAACGAAACTTTCCTAACAAATGTCCACAGGGATTCTATAGGAAACGCATTAACAACTTGGATTCTTGGGTACATTGTCAAACTTTATATTTTAGAACAGTGTTTGCCAAACCACTTGGTAAATAGAAAAATGAATAAAACGCTTTGTCTGCATCGACTTTAGTCAAAATGATTTTTCCACTTTAAACAGTGGACCATGTATTTTATTGAATAATTTTAAATTATTACAATTAATTATGTCGCATTTATTTTTAAATGTGATACGATACGAATGTTAAGTACAAACGAAATTATGGATTTTTTCAGCTAGATTGGATTATAATATGAACTCGGGAATATGTGTTAAATTATGGATAGCTAGATTGGGCTTAGTACTAGCGAAACGGTTGCATTATATTTGTCCAGGGTAATTCAATGAATAGATTGCATAAAATACCATATTTGTCACTACAAATTACCACATCGCCTACGATGAAAAATAAAATTCAAAGTATTTTTAATTAACCGAACTTATCAGGAAAATGTTGGCAACAGTTTTCAGGTCGACTTATAAACTTTAACAAATTTAATTGAAATTCAAGCCAACTTACGTTTTCTGTTACACAACAATAATATGTGTACAAGTTGCGTTGTTTTGTTGACAAAAGTAAACAATTTTAGTGTAGCATGTCAATTCTTTTTTACTGTTGATTTCGATATCAGAATACCTCCTATTAGAAAACACATATGCGTACAGTACTATTTTTCAAATAACTAATACTAAGAAAATAAAACAAGTAAATAGTTTAGACACATTTAATTTAAAATTGCACATTGGTAATACAATGACATTGTTACTTATGCAATCATTTATTCTTGCGATTGAAAACTTAAATATGTACACGAAAAAAATATAGACAGACATACACATATATATATATATATATACTTTGGATGTTACGTATTTTGTTTTGTACTTTTGAAAAGTTTAATTTCACATACCTCTAAAATTTCTACCACACTCGTGTTGGACATTGGCACATATTGTGAGAAATTTTGATTCTTTTGACTGCCAATGTGCACAATTCAACACTTAATGTGTTAATTAAACGATTTCGATTGAAAACTAGTTGATATTTTGTACCACAATAAGTACCTAAGTACTTTCGTGTCAAATATGTATGTATTAAAGTTGTCTTCCTTTATGAGTATGGAAAATGTCTAAAAATAAAATCGGCAGACGCATTTGAAATATACGAATATACAAATGCATGCATATTTGTAAACATATTTGCACCATTTTTTTAAAAACAATTTCGTTTAAATATTTTGTGATAGATTAAATATTTATGAGAGATGTTTTAGAGTTAAGTATTGAAAACACTTCCGTGTCATAATAAAAAATTTATATTTTCTTATTTTCAATATTAAACTTCATATCACAAATCCAGAGTATATCCGTTATTGAATTTTGATTTCAGGTTTTGAAGATTATCCATTTGTCCCCTGACTTATTTAATAATAATTGATCCTCTTCTTGCGACTTTTTGTCAATGATTTAACAAATGGACTATAATAATGTTAGTTACACTGGATGCTCGCCTTAAATACAAAAAATGCAAGTATGCTCTATAATTACGTCAGCAATAGGCTGGTTTGGCTTTAGCGTAAACGTTACATTTTTGTTGCTGATGTAAGTAGTTTCCGGTGTAAGCGAAAAAAAGTGGAATTTATCTGCCCCTTTTGTTATTTGATCTCTTTATACAATTGGTTTTCACTAACAAGCTAAAAGATCATTCTTTTTTAAAGCTAAAAATAGCGTATCTGGTTTTTGATAAGAGGAAATCAAGATTTCTATTTCAATGAGCTGGTGTTATTGCGGAAAACTCTAACTTCCAAAAATGGAAAGTTTATAATAGAAAACCATTTATGAATCAAAGATGTGTATTTTAGTCCAGCCAACTCTTTGTTTATGTCACAAATTTGCTTAGAAGAACAAATATAAATAGTTAAAATACATTATTTAGGGTCCCAAGTCATGTTTAATAAAAAGCGTTAGTCAACAAGCAAATATTCCAACATTTATACAAGTGCAGCGATGTTTTCCCAAAAAATCTGTATTTGAACTAATCAATAATTAAAATTACACAGTTGAATAAACCAAGAATTTGTTTCAATACGCAATCATCATGTTAAATTCGACGACGCTTTGAATTCGGATTCCAAATAGGAATATAAATAACTCCTGACATTTACAGTTACATTTACAATTACACAAAAAAGATATCAGGATTGTCATATGAATTGGGATTTTGGTAGTATTTGCAAGAAAACTTCATTATAAGAGTTAAATATATATACATACGTACATAATACTATGTTAAAAAAGGACACATATTTTGGTACCGTTGGCCATTCTCTCAAAAAATATTAACCTTAATGACTTAAATTAAATGAAATTGACTTAATAGTTGATAAATATGCCAATAAACCAACCGGTCGTAAATGTTGACTTGATTTATTACCACAAAAGAAGGGTTACTGTGGAATCAATCATTGAATCAACCCACTCAATGCCATGGTCTCGTTTCAAAATTGTCAATGAGCCGTGCTTTAGCTTGAGGGACGAACATGATACAATAGACTTGCTTGAATGCTTGTCTTCTTTTTTTACTAGTTGAGTCTTTCATGAAACTCAAGGATCGCCAAGAATCAATACAACCAAAAGCTTTCATATGGCTTTTCTAAGAAGTCATGGGCACATCAAGTGTTAAAAGACCCAACGATAGCTAGATACGGGAAAGCAATCCAAGTTGCAAGTGACAACTCATTGTACAACGTAATAGCTCCATTGGTTACACATATTTGATTTATAAAAGCCAATGTAAATACCGCTAGCTTGAATTTGGCTAGCAAGACATTCGTTGAATAGTCCAGCAAGAAGCTAAGGACTTTTGTAAACTTTTGTAGTTTCTGAAAACGTTCGTTTGAACATACACAATCGACTGGCTTGCATTTCATTGCACCACAAATGCAAACGTAACGCAAAAGTTACGAAAAATATTTCAAGTACTTGTCATTCAGTTTGAGATAGTTTATCTTATGTCATTTTTATCGTTCGACAAGGCTCAAGAAGACTTTCAAATACCATTTTTATTTACCATAAAGATTTTGATATTTTGAAAGCTGGCTATTTACAATTATATGACCTCAAAAAACGCTGCCATTTAAAGCCAACAATGTTACCTCAAGTAAACAAATTTGTGATTAGTTAAGGGAATTACGATATTTGAGGATATCATTTTAAGAACATAAACTTTTAATGCCGACGTTTCGGTTACAT
>JAQFZG010001057.1:0-24083 GCA_034695465.1 Entomobrya nicoleti | reverse complement strand
TATTTGCCGGCGCAGCCGGCGCCTTTCTTAATTGTCTACGTGCGTTATCTGTCACAGGTGTTTTACCTGTTTTATTTATGCTAACATATCCTGTGTTTCAGATACATTTTCTTCAAATTCGATTTGAATTTGAATTTGATCTTTATTTAAGAGTCTTTCCATGTCCAGTACAAAAAAAATAAAATATATATATATACATATCGATACATTAAATATGTGATATTTAGTCAAGTATTTAGTATTTTCCCTATAGTACTTTAAATTTTAATGTCTCCGAAAAGTCGCTTACATGTTTCCACAAAGCGGAAATATTTTTAGTCTTGAATATTTCTCAGAAGTCAAGTCCCAATTCTCACAAGAGTATTCATCATTACATTATTATCATCAAGAAAAGCCGTGTCGTGTCATAATAGCCAAATGACCTTTTAGCCATGTAATTTCTTTGTATATTTACTCGTAAACATTGTAAGTAGATTACTGTCAATAGATAATAACAACTATGGGTCATTTTGCGAAAGAGAAGAACTATAAATGCAAATACAATTTAAATGGAGCAAGCGCAACTGAATAGTGAAATTGTTCATTTGACTCAAATTTTGTTCGTACTTTATTGTATACTCAACTTTTTGTCACATCACACCATAATCATAAGAAAGTTGCCTTGTTTGGTTTCCTGTCGTCTGGTGAAACAAGTGAACAAGGCAAGGTGAAGAAGAATGTTTCATGGATGTTGTGATGCCATCATCCTGTTAAGTTCTGCTTCTGTTCTTTCTCTATATTAACTATTTCTGTGGTTGCTCTTTCCCTTTTACTCAAAGAAAAGGACGTAAGCGAAGTTTGCAAATTGTATTTCATGGTTCTCTGATCAAGTTAAAATTAGTGAATTACATACGAAGATGAAGACGAAATGCCTGCTGACGTTAGCAATCTTCTACGTTTGTTTGGTACAATTCGTTAAAATTAAAGCCCTCATCAGGAGCCAAGAGCACGAGCGTTGTCAAAAATGAAGTACGCACATAGCATATTTAAAATAGCTGACGTATTTTTTCAAAGAGGAAAATGTATTTATTTAGCTATGATTTTTTTCCAATGTTAATATTTGTAATTTTACCAGGACTTTCCTTTCTAGCGTCAATGCAAGATGTTTGACGACACTGAGCTGGGAAACGATGACGATAGAATTTATAAATGCGTCAAATAGAACCAATTTCGACAATTTCATTTGTCTTCAAAATGGTTGGTAAATTAATAATTATGTACATATGTACCCAAAACTTAATGTAAAATTTATAATTAAGGTACAACGTCTAGGCATACTTTTTCCTGGAACTACCTTTTGACTTGCGAAGCGATGAGTACATCACTTTGACACAGGAAGAAACAAATTATAATTAAAAGCATTTGCAGCCATCGGAGGTTTTGTCTCCTCTTTGATAGCACTAGCACTGAAACTGAAGACAGTACTTTGTGAAATAGTTTGCATCATGGGTTATCATATGTGTGTAGTCATGACGGTCAGTATGTGAACTAACATATTGAGCATTGGTGATGATCCCATTCAACCTTCTTTCTTAAATACTGAAAAACAGAATCAATTACAGACATGAATTGCCAAATTGAGTTGATGACATCATTACATGCATTGCACCTAGATCATATACATACATATGAACAAAAAATAATAATAAAAATCTCATCTCTATGGTAACTCGAGCGAAAATGTGTGGCAACTGAACATGTCTTCTTTTTGTTCATTTGCTTTTTTAAAAACTGTTGCGAAAAAACCAACTAATCAGAAACGTTTTCTGTCAGAAAAGCTTGGTAACTGTGGTGATGCACGTCTTAAGTGTAAAAAAGTTCATCATTTGCATCCATTCTCTGGAAAATCATTTTTCCCGTTCATAATGGTATTACCTTTTTTGGAAAACTTCCTACTTGAGTTTTCGTTGTCAAGAGAGCAAATAAAAGTGAATCAGATCCTTTTACTTTCGTACTAATGGTCTTCATCACACTCATTTTACACAATTGAATATTGAATCAATGTATCTAAGTCTATCTATCTATTTCTGTCTTTCTATCTACCTTCAGCATTCAATTTTGGTGATTAAATGCATGAAATCAGTTTATTTGTTTGAGAAAACTGCTTACACTTATTTTGAGCGCATTACATACGTGCTTTTTGTGAGGATTGTCCTTTTTGTAGGAAGTGTGGAATTTAAATCAGTTGAATTCATCAAAGATATGCACAAATAAAATCCCATTTTCCTGCTGTCTATTTGTTGGCAGCTACATTTGATACATTTCACTCAATTTTTTTTTACAAAAACAAGGTATACTGAGCTGGTATACAGACATGATGATGGTAGAATAGACAGCAACCAGAACTAGAACAGAGGCTAAAACACCGTTTGCTTCCCTTTTGATCTTTCTTGAGACATAATAGATTGAAGTTAAAATATTAAAGCTAAATTAAATAACAATGAACAATCTAAGGTTCGTAAGCAAAAAAAGTAACCAAAAATCTTAAATTAACGCTTCGGAAAAGAAATACTGATTCGAATTTACTTCAGGTTCGATTAAGAGTTTGTAGTTCATGACGTTTTATTTATCTGTAAATTTAAAATGAGGCTCAAATTCATTGCTGATTTGTTGGTCATAAAAAAAGCTTTCTTTGAAAGACCCAAAGCAATTGCAGCCAGCACGAACGATTGTTCGTCTCGCACATTTGCAAATGTGACCCCTGACCATATATGTAAAAGAAAAGTCTTCTCGCACTCTAGTATAAAGACACAAACTATAACTACATATAACTCTTCCCTGAGCTCAGTTGCATAGGACAGACAAGCAATGTAATAACATAAACTACCTTTCGATGAAATGCCTTTGGAGCCATAGCTCCAAAAGAATAAATGAATGTAAGCATGAAATATAACTTGCATTTATTTACTTGACACACTAAATTTGGTTTCTCCTTTTTGCAAGTTCGAACGAAGTATACATTGTCTAGAAGAGCTCAAAATATGAGCGTAAAATGACTGACGAAATTCGTGAGTCGTGTCGTGAGTGAAAATTGTTCAAATCCTCATCCATCACGCAAATAACTTTTCTCATAAGCCTACGTAGTCATAGTTCAGGTTATCAAGGCATCAGGGGAATTCACTAGAATTGCGTGGATATATAGTAAACATAACACAACTTTGCTCTACATTAAATTCCTTTCGACTTCAAAAGAATATTCAACTGGTTTCTTTATTGTAGCTCGGTCTTTGAAGTTTAAAAAAGGATTCGACGAACTTTATTTAACATTGTGTTCCAAAAAGAGATGGACTAGTTTAGTTCTTCTTCATCATCATTATAATAATTTCACACTATTCTTATGCAAATGCATGTTGAAAATCCCTATAAGAAACTGTGGTTTTACGAGTCCTATTCTAGCATCATAAAATCTTCAGCACCAGTTTACTGATTGAATACAACTACAACAACCTTTATAGATAGACATTTGTCCAAGAATTTTCTTTAAAAAACAATTCCCAGTTTGTAACATCACTAAAAAGTAACATTGCATAACTGTATGAATACATATATTGGTGCATAACATGGTGTTATCTATCTAACAGCTCATAATGAAATTTACTTTGATACAACACAAAAGACTCACAATCAAATCTTGGAATCACATTTTCATTTCGTCTGCATGTGCAGATACATTCTATGATATTTTTGGACAGAGTATCATTTCGTATATATTTGTATAATACTTAATTGTAAGTTATGTACGTAAAGTTGTTGTATCATAAGAACATATTAAATTTATAAATAGATAATATAGATATATGTAGATATGATGGTAACCTGAAAGCATAGTACAGTATTTGAAAGTATAGCTATTTACTTATAAAATGCATACACATTTGAAGCCGTTATGCGAGTATTTTTTGTATGCATATTGTCTATTGTAATGTTGATTATATTTGTACCTTCAGGCAAGTGAGAAGACATCCCCTTTGACACAGAAACGATGTAGTCTCCCAGGACCTGGAGGATCTCTTAACTTGTATTCAACTCATCAGCAACGTCGCCTCTCTGAGCGAGGGCTCATGATCTACAAGCCAAACAAACCTGATATCGACCTCATTCGTGACTTTACAAATGCCAACCAGAGAAAGCATTCCACGCCCAACTTCACCTTGTATCCGGGTGGTGCGAACCCAGGACCTTCATGTTCATCAGCAGGAGCTAGTACTGGCTTGAAATATGCTCAGGGTACATTCGGATCATTGAGCCAACTTAACAGGAATTTTCATGGGCCATCATCCGCCGGCCCATCGCCTTCTGCATACCGACGAAATTCCTCACTTGCTTCTTTCTCCTCGTACGCGGCTGCTAATACTGGGACCTCCACGTCTTCAACGGATGGAGTAATGGGAATGATGGGCACTGGAAATGCTGGTAATAATACTAATATAAAGGATAATGGCGAATACATTATAAGAAATGTCTATTGTGTGTGTGTATTTCATATATATGAAAAATTCATAAGGAAATAACAACACTTGACAGTAATACGCACAAATATTAGTTAAATAAATAAATGTTTATCATATACCATTTATTCAGCAAAGTCTACTCTTATATAAATCTTTCAGGCTTATCCAACTCTTCAGTGTCATCATCAGCTGCCGTAGGAGGCACAGCCAGGAAAGTTAGAATTAGAATACAAAAGAACCCAGGAGCTACCACGGAAAAATATGTGGAACTTCATTCCGTAAGTTTGATCTTCTCTCATCTCTTCTACTACTTGGAACTTTTTTTTTGCATGTAAAACGACAAAATACAATAGAACCATTTCCCAAAAATATATATACCTTATCGAACCAAGCCTTACGACTTCCATATCAAATGCAAAGATTCTACAATATAATACATTTAATATGTATGCTTCAGCTTAAAAGAAACAAAACTTGAGTATACAAGCAAAGAACTAGTTTTGGGGATTGGATGAGTTCGCTGAATAGCTGCCTAAAATAATATAGCTGAAAGAAAGTCCAATAATAAAGTACCACACACTACATTATCTGTCTGGTAAGCCAAGCCACATGCTATTACTTTGTACTTTGAACAGGTAAACCATTGTAAGTAATTGTACGTCTGTGTAGCAAGGAGAAAGCATAATGGATGACGTTGACTTCTTTTCACTTGGCCAAATATGAAAGACTCCCCCAAAGTTATCATTATCATCCTTGTATCAGTGATGATGATGGGATTGGATTAGTAGTTACAATTATTACTGGTATATGGTTCTTTCATACAATCGAGTCAGATTACATATGTATATGATATTTCAATTTCATATAAAATATATTGCGTTCTATATCAGTATCAACCAAAACATTCAACATTACACAATGTTCCTCGCTTGCGTGCATCTCTGAAAATTAATTCAACCGTAAATTGTGATGTGATCATGTATGATGTACAATGTACTCCCTAAATTGTAAATGCACATGGTTGACTGACGGGACATTGCTATTATAATGAAACCTTTACTATCTATATATTTTTCGTATGAATATATATACACCTACATTTGAAACGATTGCTCATTCATTACATTAACATAACGAAATATTATAAACTATTAGAGAGGGTGCATTATCAGCTATATACAGTTTATTGTTACTTTTCCCTTTTACGAGACCACCACAATTTTCGTTAAACCTGCTGACGACAAAAGGAATCATCATTTCATTTTCCGAATTCCCAATTGATCTCCTAAAAAGTGCACACGTATAAATATATACATCACGAAATTTTGCTAAATCGCATTATGACTAGACATATTTCAACGCGTAAAACAGCGTTGCGATGATAGAAGCGAGAATAGTATGCACAAATTTTGTTTAGCGTTCCAATTTCGATCCTTTTCATCCTCCCCGCCGGACAGGTTCAATGTTTTGATGGAAAATTTGCCTACTTACTTGCTGCCAACGACTTGAACATTTATTACAACAAAAATACCTAGAACCCGCCCAGAATACAGAAATGATAGACATGTTTGATTATTTACACAAGGAAAATTCGACGCTGATAGCTCGGAGATCTTGAGGTTGGTTGCAAACTTGGAAACTAGTCTTTTGGAATAACTTTAGGATCTGACGAGGACTAGATCAACTGCAGGATTATGCTCTATCATAAACAGCGGCAAAAAAACAAGCAGAAGCTTTACACATGATCATGATACATTAACTTTTCAGCGTATACTGTATCCTTCGATGATTGGCCATACTGAAATCAAACAAACAACGCAGAAGAGAGAGTTTGACCATCATCGTTTTTAGGTTTTTTTTGGCCAAAGTATTACCGTTATCACTCACCATCAGTTCTTTACCATTTGTATAGGGAAGATGTGGATGCTATTTTCTATTTTCGTATTTAATCAAGTCTACCTACTTCGGTTAGTGGTGGCTACATAAGCTACATAGATTGACTGAGAAAGATGAGCATGTTGGAAGAATATTTGGAATTCTTTGTTTGCCAAAGTAGACTTTCGCCTCCCCTTCCCCTCTCTGTCTGCATAAATACCTATCAACCTCATTGCAAGTGCACAGCAAATGTACATCTCTGTAATGCCATCAGATCAGAGAAAGGATGCTAAGCCAAGCAGTACGGCATTTCAAATGGAGTGGATGAATGAAATTGAATTTGCAAGTAAATTGAAATCAACCTTTCAATCTCTTATTTCTACCTTTTCTCCATTTCACATTACTCAACTGCTGATGGAGAAGCAGAGATAGTAGATGTACTACTTAGACTCTGGCTCTGCGTCAGACTAAATTTTACCCACTTTATAATACTCATTCGGTTCCGTACTGAAATACAACGTGTGGTAAAAAGTATGACATTACTACTTTTGGTTTCCAGAAGTAAGAAAGTTTGGAATGCAATACCATATACGCATTATATCATGAATATGAAGGTATAATTACATTTAAATAGAGCTTGCTGAAGGTGCATCATGGAAATCAGTTGCACGCGAGAAACATTCCCAATTCGTTGAAAGCGAAAGCACTAAAATTTTGTTCTGTACAAGATCATGATAAAAACATTCATATATGTATGTTGAGTTGATAATAGTATGTCTGCGAAATAATAAATATGTGTTGCTATATGTTTTTTTTTCTCTATTTGGTGGAACAGATTGGCAAGAAAGCGGCCTCCGAGGATTTGGGTGATGATGGAAGTGGCGGGTTGGATGGAGACGACATGACTGAAAGCGAAAGAACTTTATTTTTAAGAAGTCCTCTTTTCGACTCAAGGCGTTTCTCTGACTCTGCCGTTTGCCGTGGTCCAACCACACCTGCAATAACCTTTAGTTTAACTCCAGATACGGGCTGTGGTGGTGACGGAAATGAATGCAATAATCCCGGAATATTACGACGCTCTTCTGATTCAGGGCCAGGCATTGTTCTTAGTACTGGGGACTTGGAAACACTAAAATGTTTAACGTCTTCTGCCCAAGAAATCAGCAGTACTGCGGAATCCGACCAAAGTGGAGGTGGTACCGCTTCACCTACAAATTTGGGTAATAAATTATGCCTCTTTCGTATAATAAAAGTTTGCTCGTAAGTGTTTCCCGGGACAAGTTTAGATGAAAAGTTGTGCCCTGAACGAAATGGTGTTGCTCTAAAAAAGTATCGTCACCATTTGAGTGGCAAAAGTATGTTTACTTCTTCCATTTTCAAAGGAGCACTTACAATTGTTTTAATGGAATTCTGAAGTCGTAAAATAAAATGATGGTCCGCTCCAAGTGGTCCTTGAAAACATTCAACATTCACAGGCCTGTTGAGTTCTTTACCGTATTTCATATTGGTAGTAGGGAGCAAATGGATGTAAAATGTAAATCATAAAGTGCTTTTTGATTATGTAATTTGAAGCGATCGGAAAATTTAACTGAGGACGCTCTTCCAGTATTGGCTTTTGAGCTCTATCAGTTGCTACAATATGCAAAATTAGTAGTCATTATTGAACTTGTTCGCTCGAAATAGAGAGAGAGAGATAGAGCCAAGGCGGTTGATCATCATCGTTTCATGAGCATTCTACCGTAAAAAAGTTTTCATGTCAGATTGATAATAGCTAGCAGGGTTGTTTATATCATCACTAAAAGCAAAAGTGTACATATCACCATTGATGTAAAATGTTTAAACAAATATGTAGTTCAACCCACACATTCAATATTAGTTTGCATTGCATGACCTTCTTCAGATATAATTTTGCCTTGCAAAACGAAGATAATTTTTTAGAGGAACTCAGTCTTTTTAGATAGATGAATACTGGGTCGGGTAGAAATGCCGAAAATGAGAGCTTGTGATCATCAAAATTGAAGTTACATGAACACATATTTTGTTCATTCATCTTGTAAACAAAGTTTTTATTTTTACATCATATATGTACGTATATATCCAAGGTTGAAGGTATTTTAGGAACTAGCACAAACGCAAAACAACGGAAATACATACCATTTATTACCCAAGTTCTCTCTTCCTCTTCATCATTTCATCTTTCTTTGGAGTACGTTATGACAGTATTCCATAACTAGCAAAAAAAGCATGAAAACTTCTCTATTAAAAAACTTGGTTTTCGCCATCCGAAGCTCCTTCAATTATTCCTTACTTCCTCTTTTATCCGAACTTTATGTATTTTTAATGTAAGCACATCTGTAAATATTCTAGGCATTTTAAAGCTGATGCTGATACACTGTTTGAGAACGGTAAATAACGTTTCTGTGCTAGTTTACTAGTTTATTTTAAAGTATATGTTTTTGTGATAGAATATAAAACCAGGCACCCTGACCAACAGGGCTTCATTCTATTTTTCACAAGTGCTGGAAACGGAAATACATTGTGATGAGTTGCTCTTTGCCAACAGTAAAACGTGATATTGCTTTACTTTCACTTTTCCTCGAAAATAACCCACCAGTTACCTTATACAGTGGTTCTCTAACAAGACGTACTCACATTGCATTGCACAAGTAGGTTTTTAGCTTTCAACTGGTGAAATGTTGCTTCTCACACTTTGTCATTCTTGTTACAGCGACTTTTTGCACTTTTCCTCCCTATGGAGGTCTTAATGGCGTTTACGTATGTATATGGAACATAGCAATCGTCTCTACTTTCTTTGAAATTTTCTTTTAGGCTAAAAAGAATAATATTTCTGTCGTAATCTTTGTGAAAAAGTAGTTCTTTCTTTGTAATACTTAGCTTGCCTTTTTTGTATATGTGTAAGGGACGAGAGGAAATGTAAGAGCTAACAATCTTTCTTTTTTGTCAGATGAGAAAGTAAAATTGGCAAATTTAAATTGGTCCTACAGGCCTAGTTTTACTTTTATATTTGTATCTTCAAGCATTACTCACTTTTTCTAGACTAAATTATGCAAAATGGTAAATTTTTGTGCATATATTGTGCTGAAACTTTTTATGTTTTTTTGCACCCTTAATTTTGTAGCATCATTAAATTTCAAATAAAAAAATACATCTTTTCAGATGTCGTGTTTTTGTAAATCAAAGAGTATGTTTAGTTACACAAAGTAGTTTAGTTATCAAGAAAAGTACCTCAGCTTTAAATATAACAAACATGTTGCAATTATTTTGGATAAGTGAAACCACGAAAAATTATAAACTTTGTTAATAATTTTTCGTACACGTGTTTTTCTTTAATTATCTTTGGTAATCTCGGTCTCGAAATCAACGCGACGGTTTAGTTGCATGAGTCATGATTTGAAATTCAGAACATAATGCAATATTTTGCGTTTCTGATTATTATGAATATACGTGTATGTAATGTATATATGTGTATCCAGAATTGATGCAAACAAACTGAAAAAAAAACTGGTAAAATGGCATGACCTTGGTTAATTGTTTAACTTATGGTTTTCAATGTGTTTTTCATATGAACACGATCTCTGGTTTCATGATATGAAATGTATATCCGAAAGCGAATGATTGCACAAAACGATTGACGTGATTTCGTTTTCTAAATATTTACTATCGCTGTCGCTCAAATGCTCAATTATTATTATTTTCAAAAAGTTGTTTAATCTGTGGTACATTGCCTGCCTGTATTTATTTGTATTTTGTGACGCATTTTGAAAGGTGAGCTGCCTTCTCTGTTACATAGATCACAAAAGATGAGCAAATGATCCAAGCATGATGTAATCTGAATATTATAAATGCAAAACTAGATCGATACATAGATGAACGAAGTTTGTTTATGTTGTTGTAGCCGTTTTATCATTATCATTACTATACTGCGTGCCCATATAATAACTTATTGCAGATAAAGAAAAAACTTGGTATAGAAAAATTCTTTTTTTTGTAATGAAAATTGTGACAAAACTACAGTTAGCTCGGATATTTCAGTACTATAATTATGGAAGAATCCGTACAAAAACTCAAGCTCCCGCTGCGCGTTGTTGTTTTGAAACAAACGATAATGTAAACTTTTTAGCTTAAACGTGTTGGTTATATGTATGTATATACATACATCTTATACAATTGGACGTAATGGCGATTTTAGTTCCGAGTCGGAAATTCCTATCTATACTAAACTAATGTAATATACTTGCCGTAAAGGCACTTCACTTCTTAGGCTTCTTTCAAAATTTATCATTTATGCAAGAGTGTGAGTTGAGCTGAGAAAATCAAGTTGAGTAAACAATCTCTGGATATCTCCTTTCTCCTCTCTTTCCCTGTCTGTCTATTGATTACTTACTAGAGAAACGCTTTTCAACTTCTTTTTTTTTCTAAAAAAAACATACCAAACAGCTAGAGCGTTCACGAATAACATAGACTCACAAAGGCAAGTAAACATGTGTGTACTATGTAGCATCATAGACTTACCGAAACACTGAAGTATCACTTCTCAAATGTTCTCAAGCTAAACAACATCTATTCATGCGGCTATACTGAATGGAGGTTCACTTTTTCGTTACTACTTTTGTAGGTACGCATTTTATTTACTTTTTACAGTTTCTCCGAACAATTTATATCCCTAAAATGGAAAAGTTACACTGTTAGCATCTCACTGGATTGTTCTTGTCATTTCTATAGCCGTTAGTTAAGATCGTTATTCAACATAGCTTCACCATCACCACCAACACCATTCATATCACCAACCCCATAAAAAATGTCATCTTTGCTTTTGGCATTAGAATAGAGAGCATCTTATTTTTTTTCGTAACAAGTATAATGCATGAAGAAAAGTGTTATACCTGAACAAAAACAATATTAAGATGTAAAAGAATAACCATTGTTCCTTTTCGAGGTGAAAGTAAACTTTTCCCGGTAAAACGGGAGAAAGTTGTTATTTGTGTTTTTCTTTTTTCACGTCACAAGCCATGAAGTGTCAGTTTTATTTTCTTTCTTGCCAAATACTTCGTTTACATCATCAAGAAGATGATAATATGATGGTATTGCGTAGTGAGTTTGTTCTGTTTAGGGGGTTAAGAATTAAAATGAATTCCTAGAAGTGAAGCTTTTTTCCCCTCACAAGAGTATCATTTTATGAGAAGTTTCGTAACATTTTTCTTAAATAAATAATAATTGTGAACAACAAAGAAAATGTCAAACATTTTTTGGTCTGTCACGCAAATGAGTTTTTTTCATGAATAATAAATGTACCTGGTGAAGGGTTTTGCCTGGGGTTTTCTTTTCTTCTTGTCTGGATTGATGTGTTGATGAAAATGATGATAATATATGAATAATATGGTACACTTTAGTATTTTTACGATGCTTTATAAAAAAAGAGAGTATCATATCATAAATAGGTAAATGTTTACGTTTACAAAATCAAAGAAACAGTGAGGTATAATTTTAAGGTTTGCTCCACAAAGTGAAACTGGAAGGCGATAGTATTCATAATTTACCATTTTATTTCTTGTTTACTTCGGTTTTTGTAATTAAAAATTGATATATTTTATGCTTTATAGGCAACAGATCAAAATCTTTTGACGCTACATTATCTGTATCCAAACGAGGACTAGGAAGTTCGTGGTTTGTGAGACGGCATTTACCCATGTCCCACAAATTACCAACAGGGTCGTCTTCATCAACTCAACCGTTACGTACACCCATTTTGACAATTACGAATGAAAATGGTAAGTGAAACGACTGGTTACTTGTAATAAGTCCCTTTTATATCTCTCATGCAAGTTCAGATTTGTTTTCACAAATGAGTTATTCGCACTCGCTTGTAAATGAAAACATGAAAACGTAACATTACATACATACCCGATACCATTTAATTAGTTACATGTTATAGAATAACATGAAGCCACACAGTTCAGTCTTATGTTCATATTTGCCTACAATTCACTTCAGAAAATATAATGTGTAATGGGATTTCTTTTTTCTGCAATCAACAGCATGTCAAAGCGAACTGATAGAGATTCCTTCACCACCAACTGTGACGCCTGTATCATCTGGGGGCTCTCCAAACGAAGTAGTTTCGACGGTAAGGCACCGATTCGTGAAAAACAAATACTATAACATCCATGTATTCTTTCAATTTTTGTTTGAAGTAAATATAACGAAAGCTAAATGGCCAAACTCTAGCATATTTCAAGCATAATTGTTTTAAAAATTTGTGCTAACCACGATAGTAAATAGGCTCTGCAATTATATTATCTAATATATAAAATTCCCCAGGGCCTGTTTTTGGAGCAATTACATTTTAACCTCGGTTTTAGAAAACTCAGAAATATTTTTTTTGCGTGTGTGTGCATTTACGATAGTACATTCTACAAAGATAAATAAACCCAATCAACTGATTCCATACACGAAAATAAAAGGTACAATACTTGGAAATATATTGCCGTTTATATCATCTTAGTTTTTCTATTGAATTAAAAAATATATGTGGTGAATTGGGACGTGTACCCAATCAAAAGTACTTACAAGTTTCATTTTGATACCCTCATAATAACGAAAGGAGGGGAAGTACTTACAGAGTGAAAAGAGTCGAGCTGATTCTTCTCGAATGGAAATGATCAAATTTCCGAGTTCATTGAAAAGTTGGTTTGATAAAAAGGAACAATATATAATTTTTTTGTAGGTTCCATGGGACAAAAACGGGTATGTTCTGGATGCTGCTATGTTGGGCTCAGCGATAGAGCATCACTTGAAGCAAGGCAACCGAAAGCGTCGAGCAACTTTTTCTACTTTGTATCAAGCTCCCCCTAGTTCCGTGGAATGTAAAGTTACGACAAGGTAAGTTTTTCTTACGAAATTATTTATCTAGCCAGTCAGTGCATTTTATTAATGTTATTTTTTTAGCAACATCCCTTTATTTATTTAATATTACCTAAAGAACTTCGGACAACGGGTAATTTAATTTCAGTTGCATTTCGTTACGTATCAAATAACGTGGGAAGCTGTAAAGAAATCGTAACAAATGTAATTAGTTTTCATGTCATACAAAATGTTAGTTTCCAGTTTGGTTCTTTTTTTCATTTAGTCGAAAAAGTAAGGGTCACATTGCTAACATTATTTGAGATGAATTGGGCCTTGAAACTACACGACACTTATTATATCGAGAAAATAAAACACAATATTTTCATTTATGTACCCAATTTTTAGAGCTCGCTCTGCATCGGCTTACGTCATCCCAATAAATCCCAAAGATCTTATGCAAGGCTCAAGTGGCAATCGTCGGGAATCAATAAGTACTGATCGCGTAATCCCTAATTTTCCATTGTCGGAAAAAATTGGAAACCGAAGATCCTCTCTGAAATCTATGGTTCGATTTCCCTGGGACAGTGGTAAGGATACGCAATCTCCAGAGAGTAAATCATTACTTTGGGAGAGTCCAGTGGAGTACACGAACTCAGGTTCTTTCATACGCACAACTATCACTGATTTCGGCGATGACTGTATTGACGAGGAAGAGGAAGAAAGTAGAACACCAGAAACGAGTACCAGCAATATTGTGACTGACTCTGCACCAAAAACAACACAAGCTGGAGCAAGCAATCGCAAGAACTTTGTAGGGAACGTGGAAGTAAACAAAGCTGCCAGTGGAGAGTTTACTTCCTCCTCTGCCCCAAATAGTGCCACTGGAAAAAAAGGAATTAGGGGATTTGAGTTGCCGTCCTCATCAAAAGGGAAGTCGACAGCAACTGGTGACCGAGATGTGTCATCATCACATTCCCACTCCGCCCCAGCATCTCCCAAACCGACGAAAAGAGGAAGTGAAAGCAATATGTCGATTTGCAGCGCTATCAGAGATTTTATCATTCATTCTATCAGATCTTAGAAAAGTCAATCTTATTTCCACAGAGGCTTTTGACTTTTGGGACATTTCGGGGCGTTTGTATCAAATAAAAATAAATAGGATTTTATTGTATGGATGCATTGGTATCTACTTTGTAGGATCGTTAACCATGTATAAAAAAATAATATAAAGGTTCATCAAATAACTCATGGCATCGCTGTTTTGAGAGGCCAAAATATGTATAAATCAATAATGCACAGTTTTTTTGTGTATACCTAAAATGTATATATAGTTTTTTGGCACCGGATGATGGGTTGTGAAAGCAGAAAAATATAACTAGTTTTTGTGTACAATGTGCACGCATACCTTGAAGTTGATGTCCCTTGTCTTCCTACCATAATTTTTAACGAAAATATGTATTTTATAATAATAGCTGCATGAAAACTACTGATTTATCCGTAAAATGATCGAATTTTTGAGTGAGTGCTGAAAACTTACGTGTGTATTTGATGAGACGAAGGAATATTATGAGAATGTTCATGTGTATTTTCATACATCAGTAATTGTACAGCTTAATTTATCGTTAGCATTATAGTTTTTGAAACTCGTCAGTTTGATGGTGATTTGCTGATGTCATGCTGCGCGTTGTTCGCTAGTACGATGTTTATCTTCGAAAGACTTGCGTATGTAAGTGCATATAAATATTATATTAAAGCTAGTTCATAAATATTCCATATCATAGCTGCATAAAGTTACATTTAATTCACATTATATACACATATTAATCATTTGCGCCAGATTGAATGGGAAAACGGCTAATTAATCAGTGAAATTTAATTACGGCGACACATGACATGGGACAACCACAGTGGGTCGTGCGTGTTAGTCTAATTAAATGGAATATTAGTAGCTAATGTCTGGATGTGTGTACCTGTGACATAGCAAGTTTGCTATAGTCTTGCTTTTTAAAGGGTTTCAGGCTGTGAATGCAACGTACTGGTAAAAAGTAGGTGTAGGTAGCTACATAATTATAAGTTATAAGTCTATCTAAATTACCTCAGAAATCAGAAATGTTATATAAAAATGTAAAGAAAAAAGGAGAAAATGGAAAGAACCAACAATGCGTAAACTAAACAATCAAAATATGTTTTAATTTAAGCGTTAATTCAGGGAAACGATTTAAAAAAAATCATTAAAAGAATCTATAAGCATTTGTTATGCACTTGTAGACAATACGACGGTTTGATGCTTTCTTTAGAATACTTGTATTCGTTTCACTAAAAGTAAAGTCTGTTTAAAAGCATGGAGCTATTGGTTAGAAAGTTAGTCATGCACTTCAAATTGACATAATTCTTCGAATGCATATTCTCAAGCGTACGCAAGAACCTGTCGCTTGTCAATTTTCCCTTCAAAGTTGTAGACTACAATTTAACACATTGTCGAACGTCAAACATTCTAAACTTTAGAAGAATTTGTAAATAGACAACCAACCATACAAGTACAAGTACTCAATATTCGGAAGTCAGGAGTTTAGGTACCAATAACGTCGTGGAATATGGAATGGCGTATCTTGCGCCCTTTCCAAAGACTGAGTTGCACGTTGAGAAAGGTGTTTCTTGAGATTAGACCTGGTTTTGTAGCGTAAAAGAAACCTCTCGTATAAAACTGCAGTAAATGTTTTAAAGTCCCTTGTATTTTATGATCCCATATTACATGTATGTATGTTTATGTATGTATTCTTCATGACATCGTATAGCATTGTAGACTTTACAATCAATAAATAATATTCACACTACTCTATAAATATACTACTGGAAGATTGAAGTAAGTTTGAAAAAATTTAACTTAATTTAGTTTTATCTTATTTTTAAAATGTTTAAAATAATTCGATTTATTTTGTATTTGAATTTTTCTTCCATGGATGATTTACATTAGACATATATAAGTGTATAACTCTGTTTGATTTAATAATACAAAATTCATAAATTAATTTTTGTTTTGAGAGTTTAAAACATTTTTCTCCATTATTTATGACATCGTAGTTTGGACATGTGTATTTTCAAGGAAGTCAGTCAGCTTCTAAAGGTATGGTTAGATCATAATTTTTGAGTATATATAAGATTAATATTAAACAAAAACTATTATGTATTGAACTGCAGCGAAGACAATTTGTTAAAATACAGAGTGTTGTCCTCATCAATAAATAATAAATAAATACAATGAACAGAAATGAAGCACTTACTTTAATCAGTCACAATGCAATATGCAATATATTATTTTGAGCATTTTAAAATTAATCATGATACGAGAACACAAAGTGTTTTTGCACGAACTGTTTCTTGAAAAATGAATTTGATCCGCAATGAATATCTCATCGTAATAAAGCTCATTTAACAACTTTCCCCTACTGACCCATCATCATCATCAAGTAACGTAAACCGATTCTTTATTTGTTTGAAAAGGTGTTCAATAGTTTACACCCTCTTTCAATTCATAAAGTTAACATACCTACACACACAATACCTACACAGTACATGTACATTACAATAAATTCTATGTATGTACATATCGTACAAAAAGTGAAATTGAAAGTTTTCTTTCTTTTCCCCTTGTCCACCAACGAACACATTTCATTCAACATTACTCACGTAATCCACACTTCATGAAACTGACGATTGAAAACTACTAACTTTCCTTTCTTTCTTACTCATCTATTATTTCCAGCCAACCTACCTTCTTTTGTACTACCACAAAAAAATCGAAGAATCAAAATCCCAATCCATCCAACAACTCAATTCACTACTCGACGTGCTCGCTATTGCCCGTAATCTAGTAGGTCCAATAATTTCTATTTCACTTTATGAAAAAAAAAACTTTCCCATGAAATGATGATATTGATGTAGTTTTATATGCACTCTTATACTTCGTTCGTGTGGTATAAAAATCAACGACATCCTTTTACAAGAAGGTATAGTAGCATGGGAAGTGTGATCGATCTTACCTTGTCAGCAAAGGTGATATTTTTACTTTCTCTAGTTCCATTTTCCTGTGAATGTCCTCTTGTACCTTAGCACACTGCAAAAGGAGGTAAGTTTCATTGAATATGGAGCACGAGTAGGAAAAGCTTGTTGGTAAAAAAAATGTTTGAAACTTTTATGTATTTTTTGTCATTGTGGATTCCTTGTGGTGCTTGTGAGAAAGAGCATAATATGATGTAAGTTGTGAGGAGCACGAACATTTTTATTATTTAACTTACCGTGCGAGCGTGATGGGTGCCACGTAAATCCAGCTATGTAGTATGAAATGAAGATAGAGAAAATTGCTCAAGTCTAATCCTTAAATGTAGAGTCTAGTCTGCAGGTAAAAAATGGAAGTCCATTTCTAGTCCGACGCGACGCATTATGCTACGTACTAATAATGCTCGAATCAAAGATGGGTGCTATAAAAAAACTTATGAAAAAACCCCCACACGTTTAATGTCCACCATTTTTTAGTTATTGTGAAAGTTTCTTTTTCTGAGTAAAATAACCACCTAACTAATATACAGCAAACAGAATATTTCGAAACTAAACGAAGTTCGGAACTGGGAAAGTCTATCACCATCCCATATTGATTTTTCTATACTTCTAATGCAAAGAATTATTCAGTAGCATGAGTGCTCATAATATTATGGAATTCGAATTGGGCGAAGCAAATATTTATTTTTCATTTTTCGATAATAGCTTGAAATGGGATATTTTTATGCTGATTTAGATTCTTGGATGCAAGTAAAGATAAACAGTTTTGTAAAAGCGTAGTTTTTTTTGGCGACGAAATATGTCCCAACGTTGTTTATTTATTACTCTGTATTATACCAAGGAAAAGAGACTTAGGAATTTTGAGTGTATGTGGGATAGCATGTTCATTCAGATTTATAAAAAAAAGATGGAGGCAATTATTTAACTTTATTTTTATTCATCTTCCTCTTCTTCGACATCAGTTTCGACTGGAGTTAGCTCTGGAATTACACTCTTCTCTTCTTCTTGTTCTTCATCTTGTTCTTCTTCTTCGTCTGTATCTTCCATAACCGAACTACTGACTTGCTCTTTTTCTAATGTCTTGGATTTGGACGAAACTGCACCCGAATCAGTCTTGGATTTGGACGAAACTGCATCCGAATCTTCCATTTCAGCATTACTCTCTGCTTCCGAGGCAGATTGCTCATCCAATTCCATTTCTCTTTCTTGATCATTTTCCTTCTTGCTTTCTCTCGTACTAACATGACTATAACTAACTGATTCTCCAGCCCATTCTTCGTCTGACATAAGTTCCTCCTCATCTGACAATATTTTGGATGCCGATGCACTATACGATTTGTTCGTACTTTCAGAAATACGCAATGTCTTACTCTTGCTTTCGCTAACTGTGGCCTTGGATTTAACAGGTATTTTCCCAAGTTCTTTGTTTCCTTTCAAATGTTCTTGCGTAGCCAATTCTTGTTTTGTATGCAGGTCAAATATATCTCTAGCGACATCATACATATCTTCCATTTTTTCCTAATGATTTCAATACACAGGTTAATCATAAGAGAACCATGCATGTGACTATAATTTAAACTCTTCTAAACTTCTAAATCTGTTAAGTACGTAAATCTTACAAAGTCATCATAGAACTTTTCAATCAAATCACTACGATATGGTTTCCACTCTTCTTCAAAACCCTCATAATTAGGTACGCTATATTTTCTCTGCAAAGTTGATAAAGATTCCTCAAATTCCTTTTCTAACTCGCCGCTTATCATTTCCATTCCAGAGGTTTTAGCGCTTGTAGTAGCTGTTGTAGTTGTAGGTGCTGTTGATTTGAAGATTGTTTCCACGTTTGAAGCAGACTCAGGTGGAATCAAGTCTTGCTCAAGGAGCTCTTCGTCATACTCGTCTTCTTCTTCAATGTCTGGTGGGCGAGAGTGCGTCGTTGCTGCCAATTTTACAGTTTTGGATTCCGAAGCAGTCACTGCTTCTTGCGATATTGCAGGTGGTTGTTTCCCTCCTTTCTTCAATGTAGATTTCATCTTAGAAGGTTTCGCTGTAGGAGCAACTTTAGCTTTGGATGCTTTCGCAGATTCTGTAATAGAACTGCTACTCGTAGCACCTCGTACCTTCTTCTTTCTACGTCGTTTCTTTTCAGGATGCTTTTCGTTCCATTTTTCTATGAACGAAAGTATTTATAATTTGGCTACTCAAGACACAATCTTTTTTTACTTAAATGCCACATAAATATTCACGTACCACATTCTTTCCTCAAGGCACGGTGTGTCGGATATTCTTTGAAAAATGCTCCAGATTCATCTTTTTCAAAAGGATTGATTTTTTCAATAGGAGGCAGCTGTATCATCATGTAAATCGATCAGATATAGTTTTGTAATATTATAGCCTGTCATTAAATTATTTTGCTACATAATATGTACATGTTTACCTTCAGGGCAAGACTAGAAAATATACTATCCAGTGTCGATAGCCGATTCAAAATACGATTTACACTGAAATAATATGAAAACATGTTTGTGTTTACCCAAAATTGCACAAATATAATACGGAAATGACAAAATGTTATTTCAATGGAATTTTTGTCTTGTATAAAATACTAATGAAAAATACCGGAACACCGGATGATCATATAAATCTTCCATTCCTGGACCTGGGTCCATTAGGCCCGCTATAGCTAATCGACGATGACGTTCTCTTTCGGCTTTTTTGCGAAGCCGTATTTTCCTCACCCACGCAATATTCTCCTCTTCTTCCAAACGTTGCATTAAAGTCTCCATGAATTTCCCATCAACAGGCCTGATCTTGTCACTTCCCATTAATCGCTCCAGTCTAACGACGACTCGGCCTGGCGCCTCGGCTGCGAAGCATAGATCTTTCTACCAGAAACAAGTAAACAGGTAAGACAAGAAGTTGATGATGTCATCACGTTCGTATTTTTGCACGTAATGAGCTTTTCATAATAGTGCACTTTATTGGAGAAAGTAGACGCTGCCCGAAAAGGCTCATTCTATATATAACATTGCTTTGGCACTTATACGAGCCGATGATGTGTATGATATGATGATGGCTCCACAAAGTATACCAAAGCAAATGTGAAATGTGAACACAAAGTACCTCGTATGCTTCAATGGGCGGTAAGCGTATGTGGATTTTGCCCGGCTTGCCCTTTCGCTTTTCCTTTGCAACGCTCTTTCTCTTTTGTTTTGGTTTCCCATCGCCTTGGCCTTGTTCTCCGGTCTGTTGCTCTACGACAACAGCTTTTGAATCTCCTTTCTTTCCTGGTTGATCCGTTTTTGACTTTGACAACACACTTCCTTCAAAACGTGAAGGGGCTAACGTTGGCTCGGCCATGATGAATTACTATTTGGCGAGATAAGTTTTTAAGGAAGATATATATGTACTAGGATAACAAAGTTAATAGAGTCAAAATGAAATACAGATTGTCGAAGAAAGTGGAAAATATGTGACGCAAAGTTTAAAAAAAAAGTACGACAAGAGGTAGAGTGCAAAAGTTGTACATATTATGTGCTTGTTGTAAATGACTGGGTTGGTGTATTTGAAAATATTATGTGCGTAAATTACTTAGTGTGATGGCTATTAGTTTCCATCGCTTTGAACGTTGGAGTAGCATTGGACGCTGTAAAAGTTGAAGAAGTATTAGTATTATTACTTTACCTGACTTTTTTTTACCGAAAATAAGCGTCAACAGATTTTTAATTTGCAATGTGCCACTGTCAGAAGAAAATTTCTAAGCATGCTAATTTGCATATCACCTCATGGTTGATTTCAAATGAACTTTAAATGCTTCTTGTTTACAAATTAAAATAATATTTTTGCATATATGTAAGATTAGTAAAGTGCTAATAGGAAACCCTTCAAATTCCTCAGTACCTTAAAATGTTTACATATGTGCGCTGGTTGGCTGACCAGAAACAGGATCTGTAGTAAAATGTACAATTGCATAGTATACTTCATTCAGATGAGTCATAAGAAATCTCAAGCGTTTAAAAAACAGCAAACTTTACCAGATCATTATACTTTTATCAGTTACGTGCAGCAATGTGCTACCGCATTTTATGGTGCAAATGATTTTAATTAAAATAGATATATAGCATGTGGGATATTCTTGCTCATTCTTCTTAAATATTGTCATTTTCAGGTATACATTCGTTCATTGTCAATTGTCTGCATGTAGTATAGTTATTTTTGCATTTTAATAATAGCCAACAAAAACGAACAGTATGGGTGGTAGAACGGAATACAATAGTCAGCTCAGCAGTGGTTTCAATACAAATTCACAATTTTATGAGCTGTTATAAAAGCTATAAAGGGATTTCATATAATCTTGGAATTTATTGTGACGTCATTGCCAACAACTTATGACGAATACTCTTTTTGTACATGATAGTAACCTGATAAAATGATAATCGTCTGTTCTCCATTGACATCCTTGAATCACCATGTTAGGTAGTTGCATTATAATATTTTGTCCATTTACTTTACTACTCTCGCTCGTTTACTAGTATTTTTCTGCTAATGACTTGGACACTTGCGAATTGCATCATAATAATATGCAGACAGGGCTAGTAGGTAAAACAAGAGTTGTATTATTAGTATGCTTATTATGCATTTTTTGTTCGCTCATTTGGACAGATGACGAGTCGTTCATTCATGTTTTGCCATTAGTTTTATAATATTCAACTATCTTCCATGTCTCACGATAATAAATGTTAATCGTGATCAAGCTATTTCCATTACATTCCCTTGTTCATGTATCGCTTATCTTGGTTATTGATGCAATTAATCCCCGCAATATTGTATCCGGCTACTGGATACTAGATATCCTGATTTACGCGAATCATCAGCTAATGAATTTTAATGGATTCTTTCAACTACAAGAAAAACTTTTTAAAAAAATCTTTGATGAAAAAATGAGGTAATCCAGCAGTCCCAAATATACGTAGGTAAGCTCATTTTATGTATACAGTTTAGTTTCTTTGTTTAGTATCTCTATTTTCAGGGGCAAAATGATATGTAATATTATAATGAGTATATTGTATCCTATGTCCTTACGTTAAATTATAAGTTTGCCTTAACTCAATGCACATTTTTGCAAGAATGAAATTAAATACGTATATTTTTTAAAATTTAAATTGGATAAACTATATATTTAGAATTTTTTAAATGTCAATAAATGCTAGTTGTAAAGAGTATTTTTAGTTTTTGTGCTAGCATAGCATTTTAGTAATTTAAAATAAGGATACTCTGATAACCCAGTTGATGTAAAATCTAAAAACGGAACAGTATTAAATTGTGTTAAAGCATATCGCGAAAATTGGCTACATTATAATCATAAGCTGTCACAACCAATGAACAATGCAAAAAAATGAGACAGAAAAACAACATCAATCCAAAACGCAGTTTGATTGCACCCCAAACTCAACTGATAATCGTTTCGAGAGCACAAAAAGACTTGTTACGTGTACAATAACAGTTTTTTTGGTTTTACTGCGAAATTTGTCGTCGTGTTGTAATGCAATTATTGTTTACTCTCTGTGGACGTACACTTTCACAGTTTCCATTTTATCAAATAACCGTACTTTCGTCTTTCGTACACCGGTAGAGAATCACAGATGTACAATGATGATATGATGCAGCCTACAACATTTGGACAGTGTTCAAAATATTTACTCCCGTTACACCAAAAACCTCGGGCGAAAATCCATAAAATATTATGAACCCTTTTCGTATAAAAAACCATTTGAAAAGCAAGCATGACTAGAGCATTTGTTGATTGCGCTGGACTTCCTTTATAAAGCGAAAATGACTATAACCACTCTTCTCTGCGAAGCCATTAAAGGTATTGAATGAAAACAAGAAACAAAGGGTCATGGACTCGGTCGGTCCAAATGGTAGTGCACTAGTAGTGTCTAGTTTGGTGGTTCGGTGCACATCATCAATAATAATCAGAGAGCGGGGTCTTATGATTTTGCATACTCAATATAGTTCGTCTAGTGAACCCGAATCTTAGGGACTGGACGTTTGACATGAAAACAAGTATTTTAAGGCCAAGTTTATTTGCATATTTGTGCATATTTTGGCCCTTACTTGCATATTGCATATGCACGCATATTTTGGGCATTATTTGCATATTATGTGCATATTTCGTTATATTTCGAAACTTTTTACGAATTTTAGGAAATATTTCGAAGGTTTTATTCTTTTTAGGCATAATTGGCCATTTACAACTAAATTTGTTCGTACTATGGAATATCTAGTTCGTACTGTGGAATATCTAGATCGTGCATAGAATAATTTTCGACTCTAAAGTTGCTCAAAATGTGCAACATATATGTTTAAAGCGAACAACTTGTCGCGTTAAAATGTTAAATATTCGTTTGGGATTTGAGTTTTTCATCAAATATTATGAATTTGTAGGTTTTAAGTAAATTTAAAACAATATGTAAGGTTATTTGAGCTATACTTAGTTAAATCGACTTTTTAAGCCCATAAATCTCAAATTTTACTTGCATATTTACTTGCATATTTTGCCAAAAATATCGTGAATATTGCATACATATTTCAGGCATCTATCTTGCATATTTCACCGCTCTTTGATAATAATAAACCCAGTAAAACTTTTAAATAGGATTCTCTGTAAAAAAACAAAATGTTTAACTAGTCTTTTTAAATGTTTGGTATCGATTACGTAATATTTGGGATCGATTACGTAATGTTTGGGATCGATTACGTAATGTTTGGGATCGATTACGTAATGTTTGGGATCGATTA
>JAQFZG010001056.1:0-24088 GCA_034695465.1 Entomobrya nicoleti | reverse complement strand
TATAAGCCCCATAGTTGCGATTTAAAAACTATGGAAATTTTAGCCCACTGCAAGGTACTAATCCCTTGTGGTCCTTTGCTGAACACAGTGCGTTGACGCGACACATGACAACTCACAGTGGTTTAAAACCTTTTGTTTGTTATTTATTTGGGAGAGCTCTGACGTTTAATAAAAATGTGCTGATTTTCTTGTCGCCGCAGATTTCTCTTTTGTGGAAAACGTCTATCACAAATTTGACATTGATAAAGTTTCTCTCTAGTATGCTGTAGGATGTGACTATTGAGGGAGGTCGCTGATCCCAGACACTTGGAACACAAACCGCATTTAAATACCTTGTTTTTGTGTACACCTTTTGTCGCAACGGCCACATTTAAATTGTTTGATTTCACAATGCCCCAACTCATGTAGCTTCGGGGGATAATAATATTGTGGGGTTGTAATTATAAAACGTAGTCAAAGAGACTTTTTGGTTACATACAGACTTAGGGTGTTCATGATTGATTTCGTTTGATCAGTCAGAACGTTTAACGCAATACATATTATTACAACTGGTACGGCTATGCTGAAAATATATCGATTAATGTCGGACGTTTAACCTATGTAGAACGTTGTGAACTTTTTTTTCCTAAGTTTTTTATAATATGTATGTCGATACTCTATAATGAACTTAAATAAATTTGGCAATTACAATTACAATTACGAGCAATTTTCAAAGGATTTTACGAGCTTATTAATCCCAAATGATAAAAGTTTTTAAAGCTGAAATTAAACCAAAAACCCAACAAATGGTTAAAATATGTATTTTTATTTTCAAATGAAATTTTTTAGGTAAAAAGCTGGGCCTAAGTAGTATTTGCAATTTATTTTGTTATCATTTTTCATTTGATTAACTACGGGCTTTGGTTTTCCAAGTAGGCAAATGTTTGGTTTTTTAAATTAAGTTTTAGTAACGAAAATCCAGTTTTCATCAAATTATTTTTATTTACTCACGAAATTTACTCGAAACCTAAAACAGACGAAAATGATCTGTACGGTTTTCGTGTAGTTTATGTAAATAAAACTATTTATTTTATATGGACGGCCGAATGTTGTGTCAATCCATTTTTGCGTCCGAACATATTAGGCATTTAAGTTTTTCTCCTGTACGTACTCTCATGTGCAACGTAATTCCACCCTTGGATAAGAATCGTTTGCTACATAAATTACAAGCATGATCTTTAACTTCCTAATGAACTATTTCACTACGTAGATTAAAATTACTCCGGCCTGTAAATGCTCTCCCATATAAATCACAAACAAAAGTTTTCAAACCAGCGTTCATTGCCAGGTGTCCTTAAAACCATTTTGCTTGGAAAATTTTGGTGTCATAATTCACAGTCGTGATGCTTGTTGTAATTGTGCCCATTTTCGTGTCACAGCAAATTACATTTTTCTGCCAATTCTCTTTCTCAAATTGGACATCGGTAGGGCTTATCTCTAGTATGTTGCTTTTGAGTGAGGTCGCTGATCCCACACAATTAGAACACAAGCTTCACTTCAATAACCGTTTGTCTGTTTGATGTGTATTCAAGTGGCTTTGAATTGATCTTTTTAAAGTAATCCTCTGATGCACAAAAATAATTACTCTTACGATGCATTTAAATTTATTAAAAATGCATAAGTAATTAAAATATGTTTTTTGCGGACAAACAAATCCATTCAGTTTTATCTGAGAAATCCATAGGATATATCCAAGGACAACAATGTAATGCAAATGGGACGGAGATACACTACGGCTAAAAAGATTTTAACAGAGGGCTTTAAAATTGGCAAGGAGTATACACATAGTTATATCATCTGTGAATATAAATGCACAAGTATGTTGTGCTTAGGAAAATGACAAAACTAAAACATCTGATTTTTATAGCATAAAAACGGTTTTTATTACAGTTCTTTCCTCTTTTGTGAAAGCACTTCATTTGAGTAAATGCAAGCAAAAATCCCTCCACTTTCTTATATTTAAATTTTTCAATAATTCGATGTAAACATGTGTTTTACTTCTACAAACGAAATCACACAAAATGCCACTTCCAGATAAGTAAATATTTTGCTTGGAAGAAATGATATATATATAAAATAAAGAGGTGTGTAAAAATGTATTTTTTTTTGCAAAATTACTCAATCAATATTTCCAATTTTTTGAAGAAAATCAATACTTACAACGCTATAGATGCGATTATTATATGGATATGTATGACAATAATATCTAGCAACATTTATTGATCAAGTGACGTCTTAAACTGCTTTGTTGTGAAAAAGAAATAGAACATTTGCTGCACTTGAAAGGCTTCTCTCCTGTATGAACTCTCATGTGTTGCACCATCGTACTTTTGGTCGAGAACTGTTTTTCACATATATTACAAGTATGGTCTTTAATTTGATGATGAACTGATTCAGTATGTCTTTTCAAGCTACTTTTCTCTGCAAATGTACTTCCACATAATTCACACGCGAAAGGCTTCAAACCGCTGTGAGTTGCTTTGTGCCGAGTCAATTTATTTATTTCGACAAACTTCGCGTGGCAGATTTCACAGCTGTAATGCTGGATAGAATTGTGCTGATTTTTGTGTTGATGTAGATTACTTTTTTGTGCAAAAGCTTTGGTACAAATTTGACATCGGTAAGGCTTCTCTCCAGTATGCCTTTGAATGTGGCTTTTCAGAGATTTAGCTGATCCCAGACACTTTAAGCACAAGGTACACTTGAAAGGTGTGTCTGCTTGATGTGTATTAAGGTGGCTTTTCAAACTAATCTTTCGGGTAAATTTTTTTTTGCAATGGTTGCACTTAAATGGCTTGATTTCAGCATGCACGTTTTCATGTTCTGTAAGATTAGATTTGTGGGGAAAAGACTTTGAGCAGTGTTTGCACGAGAAAGGCTTCTCTCCAGTATGAGATTTAAGGTGACTTCTTAATTGAGAGAATCTCACAAATGAATCTTCACACAAGTCACAAAAGTGGGATTTCTCCTTAATATGACTCAGATGGTGTTCGTTAAGATCGTTTGCGCTACTAAAAGCCTTGTGACAAAATATGCATTGGTATCTTCCAAGATGCAAATTTTTATGGTTCCGTAAACTATTTTGTGAACTGAACACTTTTTTTACAAATATTACATTCAAATATTTGGGAAGCCATTTGAGTTTACTATGAAATTAAATCAATCTCGATAAGTAGTAAATGAAAAGAGTTTGACTTCTTGAATCACTTGTTATGTATTAAAAAAATTCCAAACCATTCGGTTTTTTAGTTGCATAATTGACTATCTTTTGTCTCAGATTTGCCGCAAATAATCTGGTATCAACGTTTCAAGAATAAAACACATGAAAATTATGAACGTCGAGCTTTATGAAAATGAAGCTTTATTTAAGTTACAACTAAACTGAACAGCCAAACTATTTACCGGAGCAGCGAATGTAAATTGAAGACAAGGCATCAAGTTAAAAGGAAGAAATGCCATTTAAACCAATGGTTGGCTTTACTCGTTAAAACTAGAATGCATACAATACTTTAGTCTGTATATGTACAAATCGGTTATATTGATGCATACTTACTCTTACCATAAGGAACACAGGGTTATGAGCAGAGGACCTAGACAAGGCAGGATTGGATTTAGTAAGCTGTAAATCCAAATGATAATAAAACCCATACGCACGCATGTGATGTAAATTTGTAATCCCTATTATTATTTTCAATCGTAGAGTCCCAGTAACTTACAAGTTGTATACATCCATTAATTTCCAAAAACGAAATCTCAAATGCTACCACATCTACATAAAAGCGCATGCTGATGCATTGTAATCACTACTGTTGAGTGTTATTAAAATGAAATTGCATACGCTGTCATGTACGCCAAGGTTTAATATTTAGGGGAGACATAACCATCAAAATATGTAGTCATGTGCACATTTACCACCAAAGGTGAACATATAGCCCAAAGACTATTCATATGTATTAATATTTGATAATGCTACTTGCTTTTAACGCATTGCCAATATTGTCAACAAACACTTATTTTTGCAGTTAACTTAATAGGGATTTAAAACAAGTTTTGGATTTAAATAAACATGCTTCTTTACCTAATAGTAAGTTAGACTGTGTTTTTGAATATTTGACCAAATATGCTGTTAATGCAGCATCTTTTGAAAAGTATTCGTTTTAAACCCTTAGAAATTTGAAGTATTATCATGCTGAGAATTATTAACTAAACTTTAGAAAATACTGAATTAAATGAAGCTTCAAGAAATTATTTTTGTTTACACAAGATACAGGTTTTGAATTTATTGAATATCCAATACTAATCAAGTCTTAACATATATTTTTTCATTTAATAACTTTTATCAAATCATGATAAATGCCAATACGTAAACTGATGGAAATCAGCTAATTATCAACAGATTCAAATATTTTCTTCATGGCAGCCTGATTGATATTTTATAAGGATAAATATATCAGTTTAACATAAAATGTCCTATTCTAAGTGTTAATAATTGACAACCAAATGACGTCTTAAATGACTTGCTTGAGTGTAACCACGAAAACACTTGGGACAATTGAAAGGCTTTTCCCCCGTATGAACTCTCATTCATATGTCTTGCCAAATCGGAACTGGAAATAAATATTTTCCCACATAGATTACAAATGTGGTCCCTTATTCGCTGAAGAACAGCTTGTGTATGTTGTTTCAGTTTACTCCGCTCAGTAAATGATTTTCCACATGATTCACATGCAAATGGTTTCAAACCGCTGTGTGCTGCGATATGCCGCTTAAAATTACGTTTGTCATCAAAAGACTTGGGGCATATGTTACAGCTATGCAGTTTGCTGGAACTGTGCTGATGTTTGTGCATCCGTCGATGTCCTTCTTGTGCAAATGATTTGACACATATTTGGCAGCGGTAGGGCTTCGCTCCAGTATGTCCTTGAATATGTCGTGAGAGTAAGCTGATTCCAGACACTTGGAACATAAACTGCACTTGAATGGAGTGTCTATTTGATGTGTATTCAAGTGGCTTTTCAATGTACTTTTTTGGTTAAAACGTATTTTGCAATAGTTACATTTAAATGGTTTGATTCCGGTATGCACTAACTCATGTGATGTCAGATTTATGGGAAAATGATTTTGGACAGTAATTGCAGGAGAAAGGTTTCTCCCCAGTATGAGATTTAGTGTGACTTCCTAATTCATTGGCAGTCACAAACGAGTCTTTACACAAGCCACAAAAGTGAGCTTTCTCCCTAATATGTCTCAGATAGTGAATTTTAGGACCGCTTACACCTCTAAAAGCTCTATTACAAAACATGCATTGGTGCTTTCGAAGTTGGCAGTAGTTAGGCATTTCGAAACTTAATTCGCCACTAAACACATTTTACAACAATCACACTTCAAATTCTGGAACTCTAACTCGAGTCTATTGTGAGTTTTATTCAAACTCACCAACTGGATCAGTGTTGTTGGATGTTGGCAAACACTATCACTCTTTCAAGAAAAATTAGAGAAGTATGAGATCTCATACACCATTATTCCATTCTTAATTAGGCAAAGTTTAAACACTATTTATGTCCAGTGTGGTACTCGATTTCGATTTATTACATTTCATAATAAAAATATGTATATACCTATTCTCTAAACGTTTCCAATTATTAGCATTATTTAAATACTTAAATACCAGCCATTTTGATGAAAGCTGTGTTAACTGTAGACTTTAGAATTGAAGCAATTTACTTGTCTGGCGAATGCTTGTGTGTCTAATGCTTTTTATTCTAACTTTTCCTGTTATAGGCAATTTTCATTTCATACTATCAATATTTACAATGTTGCAATTACCAAATCATATTTCTTACTTTGAAAAAAATCTAAATAGCTTATGGCAACCGTATGATTCAGCTTATATTTAAGCACATGTATTTTGACAATTTATTGGAAAGTCGAGTATTTCTAAATCTGGTTACGAGTACCACCCGAAACAAATTAGTTATTATTATATATTACTGAAGCATTTCAATGTTGTAAAAAATTAATAAAATCAGATCAGCTAGTTTGCTACTTTACAATCTTTCCATTTAATTGTTGGACTAAATATTTTTGGGGAAAAACTTCTGATAAAGCATCCTAATTACTGAGAAATATATGCTTCTAGTAAAATGGCCTTGTTTCATGTCCACATTAATAAATATATTCTGATAATTAAGGCTACTTTAGATCGTCAGTAAGGTAACTCTATGAATCAAATAAATACGAATAAAAAACTCTGGATATGCATAAGATGAGAACAACATTTAAAGCTAAAATTAGGGTGACGTAAAAATACATCCGGAAAACTACAGAACTGCTTTTAAAAGTTTCACCTACATTAGCTGTGGCTCTGAATTCACTCATTGTATAAATCTTTG
The DNA here is from genome assembly GCA_034695465.1 of Entomobrya nicoleti. Lineage (NCBI taxonomy): Eukaryota > Metazoa > Arthropoda > Collembola > Entomobryomorpha > Entomobryidae > Entomobrya > Entomobrya nicoleti. Next base: position 17,657 of record JAQFZG010001056.1, on the reverse strand, counting down.
AATAATTTTATGCACATATGCTACACCACAACTGATGCTTGGCATACGTGACTACATGCATTTTACTATTCAAGCATAAGCATACTGAATACTAGTAAATAGAATCAAACCAGTTATTTTTGCAAATGGATTGAGTTTTGGGTACACTTGACGTATTTGATTAATGTGAGCTTAATGTAATGGTGCAAGTAAAATGTATGTGCTCGTGTAATAACCCTAGATTTGTCTTTCTAACCAAGCCTACTAATACACAAAATCGTTATCTCATTTCCCACTCAAAATATTTGAATATAAGTCATGTGACTAGCAGTCAGGTCAAAGGTCGGCAGTTGATTGGCTATGAGGTTCTGCAGTTCCTTTGGGATACAAGCATTCAAATATTTTGGGTGGGAAATGAGATAACGATTTTGTGTATTAGAAGGCTTGTTTCTAACCCAAAACTGCTGATAAAATGTATTGCAGCACATCCGAATAAAGTTGCATTTTAAAGTACCTTCTCTGTATAAAGTGGGCACCTTATACCTTGGTAAGCCGGTATTTGTGGTAATTCGCCTTGAAGCATACCGCATAGATACAATACTTAAAACCATTACTGCACATGACAATACACATGTATTATATGTACGTGCTTTAGCCGTCTGTATGACGTCAAACATGTTAAAAGGTGTGGTGTGGTGTGAAGGATATCTTGCACATATTCAGCAACAACGACTATATTAGCAACTAAAATATGAGTTTTTAATATATTGTGTAACGAAAAGCGCTGCTTGGGACAAATAGTGTCTAACTCAGATACAAAACTTTATCACATATTTTGGCCTGATTTTAATAAATCGAAATTATCTTAGAATTTCTTGTTTTGCATTTATGATATATGGCTAGTGAGAAAATCTGAGTTAGATGATTTTAGTACACATTTAACTACAGGCAAATTAATTTGTAAGCGATTGGTGAAGTTAAAGGGCAGAATTGTTGAACAATAGTTTAAAAAGTGACAAACGTAGCTGAGCTAAGTTCCGCGTACTGTTTGATATCGTTCAAATAAAGAATTTATTCACACTAAAATGGAACCCAAAAATTACAAATGTAATGTTTGTCACAAGGTTTTTGGATCTCAAAAGAATTTACATGCGCATTTTCATGCTCATATTGGAACTTACCAGTGTATATTTTGTAGCAAAGCTTTTGCAAGCAGAAAGGATCTTGATGGACACTGTCTTCGACATATCAATGAGAAACCCCACTTTTGTGACTTGTGTAAGGATTCGTTTGCTAGTGTCCATGAATTGAGAATTCACATCAGATATCATACGGGCAAGAAGCCCTTTTCGTGCAACCACTGTCCAAAGACATTTTCCAAGAAATCTAATCTGACATCCCATCAGGTGATTCATCTAGGAATCAAACCTTTTAAGTGCCACTATTGCGAAAAAAAGTTCAGTCATCAACATCATTTAAAACGTCACTTGAATACACATCAAACAGAAACGTCTTTCAAGTGCACCTTGTGTTCTAAATTTCTGGGGTCAGGAAGTGCTCTCAAATTGCACATTAAGTCGCATACTGGTGAGAAGCCTTACCAATGCCAAACTTGTGATCAAGCATTTGCAGAAAAAGGTCATTTACGGCAACACGAAAATCGGCACAATTCCAACAAGCGGCACTGTTGTCAAACATGCCCCAAGACGTTTCATTTTATTGGGAATTTACAGCGGCACATGGCAACTCACAGTGGTTTAAGACCCTTTACTTGTAATTTATGTGGGAGAGCTTTTACAGAGAAATGTAACCCGAAAACACATACTAAAGTGGTTCATCATAAAATTAAAGACTATATGTGTAACTTGTTTGACAAACGATTCTCTTCTAAGACTAATTTGGCGACACACATGAGGGTTCATACGGGTGAAAAGCCTTTCAAGTGTCACGTATGTTCCGCTGCTTATGGACGTGAAAGTGGTTTTATATACCATATGACCGTCCACAATAAATAAATATTTGTTTGACTTAAAGTACTCGATTCATATACTTTACATCATATGAAATTTATGCTTTCATTCCATTTTTTAATGCAAAATTTTGTTTTAGTGAATTTTTGTGAATTTGTTGTATCTATCGATTAAAATAAACTAAACTAATTTTACGTAAATCATTGCGAAAAATGGTTTCACCCAAGAAGGTTCTTTGATAAGCCACTTGAATACGCATCAAACTGACACGCCTTTCAAGTGCAGTTTGTGTTATCAGTTTCTGGGATCCACAAATTCTCTCAAAAGACACTTTTGAAGACGTAAGACATACTGGAGAGAAACCTTACCGATGTCACAATTGTGACAAAGCTCTTGCACAAAAAATAGTCTTCGGGGACTCGAATATACATGAAAATATGAACATTGCCAAAGTAAAATATGCCACAGGAAGTTTGTTCAAAATGATAGTTGAAGTGGTACATTGCAACCCACAATTTTTAGAAAACTTTTACGTGTGATTTACGAGGGGCAGCATTTAAACTGCGAAGTATCTCAGCAATGCACGCCAAAATAATACATTATGAAATTAAAAACCACATTTGTAATATATGCGACAACTATACCTTATTTTAGTTCCATTGTGGAATAAAATTTCATAGCACAGCATACAAATTTCCTGTCCGTTTCTTTTTTACAAGTAAACTATCATAGTGACGACACACGACGATACATTTTTTAGAAAGTAAAGCAGTGTCCACTGCACCAAGGAAGAGACAAGTTTCCTTTATTACACGTTAATAGTTAAAAATCCAATCACAAAGACAAATTATTGTATTTACTGCTTATCAATTTTGGCTTAATTTGATAATCCACTTAAATGGCGTCCCAGAATTTTAAATGTGGTTTCTGTGAAAAAAGTGCTTATTGTTAGTTTAGAAAGAAAGTCTAAAATACACAATAATATTCATCGTGGAAGGTACCAATACGTATTCGGCGGAGTTCGCATGTAGTCGTGGCCGTGAGCAGTCGCATGACCAGTTTGCTCTGACGAGAAAAAAAAATATACAAAAGATGAGTGGGCAAGGTAGAATCAGAGAGTTGCAGCGTATAAGCAATTTAGAGAATGAGTTTGAAGAAGTGAAGGAATCTGTTCGAGAAATTTGGAAAAATAAATTTGAATAAGGAAACATTGAAGAGAGGCATACCCTGTAACAATCTGAAAATAAAAAGAAAAAACAAGCCATATGGAAAAAACCTCGTTGTACATGGTGTGCAGAAGAAAAACGACAAAATTTCGGACTTAAAATGGTTTGAGGATTTTTGCAGCAACAATTTAAATGTAAAGCCGAATATTGTAAGCGGAAACATTCGGAAATCAAGGGCAGGTCACTACATCGGCATATTCACAATGAAATCTCCGGAGGAAAAAGCTAAAGTATATAAGAATTGCCATAAATTGAAGAACTTTTGGGACATCGAATTTCTATTGCTGATGACGTCAATGAGCAATGCCCTCACCTCTTATTGAAAAAACAGTATATTGAAAAGGGAATGCAGACAGGGGGTGAGATGACCAAACATATCTGACGACAAAGAAGACAGAGAAGCCAAACGAATAAAAAAGAAGCATTCTACAGTAAAACGAAGTGGTCTAACCGGTTTTGTCCTAAGCTTTGATGCAAATCAAATTTAACAGAGGCTGCAGCGTTCACCAAGAGGTTATTATATAGTCAAAGGGATCTAAAGGCAAACAATATGTGAATTTTTACTAGCATCCTCTTTAATAAATGAATTGTTATTTAAGCTTGTTCATTTTGGTCTACTTAAGATTTCTATATAATGTGGTTTTTTATTTTTACTGACTAGCTCTACCATGTTATCAGTTTTATTAGACGAACTCAGTTATAAGAACGCCAAATTGATGTTATACAGTGTTATGCAGAAGGTTTACGGATACGCATCCCAGCTAAGTCGAATCTGTAAAATTGTGTCTGCAGGAAATTTTATATAGTCTTGTCAATTTGAATTGTTGTTATGTTAATATGCATACATATGTTATAAGCTTGTTATGATGATATACACAGAATATGTATGTGTACACTGGTTATAAAGTAGCTTCTTATATGAATGTACATACATACGTTATTAACTTGTTATATTGAACTGGTAAAAGGAATATGTGTAATTCATGTTAAAAAGCGAACTCAATGACATTTTTAAAAGAAGATTGTAAAGTGAACTCAATGGAATCTCAATGGAATTGTATATGCGTTAAATCGTTAATGAAATAGCTATGTAAGGAATTGTGAAATATGAAAATTTTTTGTTAATATTTGTATGTATTCATGGTTATTACCAAGGAGTACTAATAAAGAAATATTAATTAAAAAAAAAAAATACGTATTCGGCAACAAACCTTTTAGTATTTCAAGGGATCTGGAAAATCACTATCTTGGACATTTTAACGAAAAAAATCCTTTTGTGAACTGTGTGAAGATTCGTTTGTGACTGGCTCTGATTTAAGACGCCACATTAAGTCTCATACAGTGGAGAAGCCTTTCTCCTGTAAATACTGCCCAAAATCATTTTCACATAAATTTGCCCTGAAACCATATCAAGTTGTGCATACTTTAATCAAACCATTTAAATGTAGCTATTGTGAAAACCGGTTTCCACAAAAAGTTAATTTGAATCGCCACTTGAATACTCATCAAACAGAAACACCATTCAAGTGCAGCTCGTGTCCCAAGTTTCTGGAATCAGCTCACTCTCTCAGACAACACATTCAAGGACATACTGGAGAGAAGCCTTACCGATGCAACATTTGTGACAAATCATTCACACACCAAGGAACTCTAAGGAGACACGAAAATCAGCACAGTTCCAGCTGTCAAATATGCCACAAGTCTTTTAGTGACAAATTTAATTTTAAGCAACACATCGCAACACACATTGGTTTAAAATCATTTGTATATGAATGATGTGGAAAATGTGCAATGAAAATGTGAAAATACTCCACAGCTGTGAAGTATGCGACAAGAAGTTTGGCAACAAAAAATATTTAAAGGATCACATGGCGATTCACAGTGGTTTGAAACCTTTTGAATGTGAATTGTGTGGGAGGGAATTTACTGAGCGAATTAGCCTAAAAAGCCATACTAAAGCTGTTCATCTGCAAATTAGGGACCACATTTGTAATCTATGTGGGAAAAGGTTTACTTCCAGTCGCGATTTGTCAAGAGATATTGTGACCTGAAACGAAATTATGAGTTTTTAGTGGCAATGGTTAGTTAGTTCTTCCTCATCTTAACACAAGCATTTTTAGGGAAAATGCATTTTGTACCTTCCCCCCTTCATATGTATATGTTTGTGTGTATGTATGGGTTGTCCGTGCATTTTTTGATGATGATTAAGAATTACCTAACGATTGCCACTAAAAACTCATAATTTCGTTTCAGGTCACAATATGAGAGTTCATACGGGAGAAAAGCCTTTCAAGTGTAAGAAGTGTTTCCGTGCGTTCGCTCAACAAACTACTTTACGAAGTCATTTGGTCGTCCACAACTTATACGAGCAATACTTAATTTAAAAAATCGTAACCAATATTTTTCATCCGACATTATAAGTTTAACTAATTTGTATTCGTCCTAACAAAATATTTTCTATACTACCATTTAGGTTGGCGGGTTTAGTATATTTAAATCTGTTTATAGTTAGCTGATTTTTATCATTTTATGTATAGGCATATGTCTTGATTTTATTACCATTAGTAAATGAAAAAAATATGTTAAGATTGGCTTAAGATAGGATATTCAATAAATATAATAAATATACCAGGTGTAAATAAAACCAATTTCTTGTCACTTTATTTTATTCAGTTTATTTTTCTAAAATTTAGTGCATATTTCTCAGCATTACAATATTTTTAATTTCTAAGGTTCTACAACTAATACCTTTTAAAATATGCTGCATTCATAGCATATTTGGTCACATATTTTAAAACACAGTCTAACTAGCGATTAGGTGAGGGAGGACGTTTATTTAAATCCAAAACGTGTTTTACATCCCTATAAAGTTAACTTCATGAATAAGTGCCAATTGACAATACTGGCAACGAGTTAAAGCAAGCAGAATTATCAAATATTATTACTTATTAATAGTCGTAATGCTATGTATTCAACTTTTATGGTAAATGTTCACATTACTATATATTTTTATGCGTTTGTGCTCGTAAATATTATACTTTGCCGCACGTGAGAGCGTATGTTATTTAAATTTAATAACACTCAAAAGCTTTAATAACATTTGCTTGTTCGTTGAAACTATTTAATAGTTGAGGGTTGGCGTTAGTAATTATTCGTAGTTTTCAATAAAATCATCAAAAACAGTTGCATCAATTATGCTGCACAAATGTCATATTTTCGCCAACGAAATTTTAAAAGCAATCCAACTTAAGTAAAGTTCTAGTTAATCGAAATAATAAATTTGTATTGCATTCATACAAAGTTGACTTCCGTAATAAAATGCAAGTTGACAGTACTGACAGCTTTCAAACTAGCAGTATTACCATATATAAGCTCATATAAACCTTTTAACATTTATGATGCCTTATTTGTTGGTAAATGTGTCTAAACATAGTAGCATGCATGGTTGTACACTAAAATACTAAAAACCTTGGCGTACGTGACAGCGTAAACATAATCATTCTAAATGTAAACAAGCAAAGCGAGTGCAATGCATCGACATTAGATTCTGTGTAGGCTGAATAAAATTGAACATACTTTTGGGTATAGTAACGTGAAGTGTATGTATACCACTTGTTAGTAGCTCAGACGTAACGTAACGCTTTATACAACTAATATGCAGCTCCTGCTACATACAAGTATGTTTTTCTATCCATTCGATACTCAGCATACTACAGTGCCACATTGACGAGGAATTATTATCTACAGTCATCATTGTAAGAAAATATACACATCAAAATATACAAATTCGGTACCTATTCTAATTTTAACGAGTGAACCCCTTTCAAGTGATTTGTTTGTTCTAAACTTGAAGCCCAGTCTTTGATTTCTGCTCAACTGATTGTTTTTCTGCTGTTTAGTTGCAATTTACAATAAACATGAATTCCACAGAATGCAACAGGCGTCCACACTGCCAACTTCGTTCTTGAAACATTGATAGTGACACAACACACGACAATTTATTACATATTTGAAACCGAAGACCCAACTAACTAACAAAATCTAATGGCGTCCAAGAAATTTAATTGTGAAATTTGCAAAAAAGTGTTTAGTTTGGAAAGAAGTTTAAGAGAACATTATAATAGTCGTATTGGGATATACAAATGCTTATTTTGCCACAAAACGTTTGGAGATGCAAGTGCTCTTAAAATTCACTATCTGAGGCATATTAATGAGAAATCCCACTTTTGTGACTTGTGCGAAGATTCATTTGTGACAAAACATGAACTAAGAAGTCACAATAAATCTCATACTGGGGACAAGCCTTTCTCGTGCAAACGCTGTCCAAAAATGTTTTCCCTAAAATCAAACCTGAGAAAACATGAGTTACTACATGTTGGATTTAAACCATTTAGATGCAACTGTTGCGAAAAAAGTTTCACCCAAAAAAGTAATTTGAACCGTCACTTGAATACACACCAAATAGACACACCTTTTAAGTGCAGCTTGTGTTCTAAGTATCTGGGATCTGCGTACTATCTCAAAACCCATATTCAACGCCATACTGGAGAGAAGCCGTACCGCTGTCAAATTTGTCCTAAATTATTTGCACAAAAACGTGATCTTATGAAACACGAAAGGATACACAGTTCCAAGAAAAATCACAGCTGTGGGATATGTCAGAAGAAGTTTCTTCAAAAAGGGAACTTGAAGGAACATATGGCAACTCACAGTAATTTGAAAGCTTTCAAGTGTGACTTATGTGTAAGAGCCTTTACTGCTCGACAAAACTTGACAAGACATACTAAAATTATACATCATCAAATTAAAGCCCACATTTGTAATTTATGTGGCAAACAATTCTCACTCAAAAACACGATGGTGGAACATATGAGAGTTCATACGGGAGAAAAACCTTACAAGTGCCAAAAATGTTCAATTTCTTTTGCACAAAGAAGCGGGTTAAGATCTCATCTGATTAATCACAGTATATGAATATTATAAGTACCACTTACTATTGTTATAGTCTTTTTATTAGCGTTATAAGTTTAGATTCTTTGTTTACAAACTAGGTTTTGCAGGTTAGATGAATTGATAAATTTAGAAACTTAAGACAAACTTTTTGACACGCAAAATTATTTAGTAAATTTTTGGGTTTAAATTTAAAACCTTTAATTATGATTTTGCCAACTTACCTAAAATGTTTGAGGTTTATTGTAAATCATGTAAATAGCTAAGTTTGATATAATACCTAAAATGAATTAATTGAAAGGTTTATTATTTAGTATTCGAGTGTAAAAAATTAAAAATCTAAACGCTTTCATTACATTTACTGTTTTAAATTATCCCAAACGTATAAAGTTTTCGTAATACTCGTGGAGCTCGCGTGATTTCCCAGTGTCGGAGTAAAAACGACGGTAAAATTAAAAGTTAAATAAAACATATATCATTAAAGTACTTTCCGTACGATCATGGGATTTGTAACCATATAAAATGTTTCAAGCAGTTCTCTGATTTAAGTGGTTTTTATTCGTCTGTTGTGGCAAATATCACTTCATAGAATTGAAGTCAGATTTAAAAATGCGTCCTGAGTCATCAAATCAAGATGATAACGTTCTAGCTGTCCAATTTAAGTTGAAGAATACTGCAAAACTTATGAATTGAGAATGTTTATATTGGATGCCAAATTAATGATGAAACTGTTGAAGTTTATGTTAAAAATGATTGAAGTAAATTTTTATTATGAATTTTTCAATTTATCTGAAATGTTTTAAGTCTTGTGTGTCTTAGTAAAATAATGTATGGAATTAAAGTTTGATTTAGTATTAAAATGGGAAGATTTATGCTCGACTTGATTACATTTCAAAAATTATTACATTTTTGGTTCATACATAAATTTTGGACTGGCCTTTGGGAAAATTCTTTCGTAATGTTAGAGTACCAAGGTTACCTAGAAACTGATCCCAAATTGGGTTAATGTAAGTCGTGTAGTGGTACGTTTTATGAATTTATGTGATTCAAATAATTACTTGTTTTCATTTTAATATTGAATAAAGTATTCCTGGTTGTATCTACTTTAATTCTACATAAATGAAGTTTGTCTTTTATACGCAATGAATCAAGTCAGTACTGCAATAGTTTTCTCATTTCACTGCGACTAGTTTTGAAATATTGTAATCAATACATTTTACTCTAATGAAACTTATTCAATAAATTTGGTTAAAAAGATATAATTATATTGCGCTTAGATACCATAATTTTTCCCATAAGATTATAAATGCAATTTAACTTACGTAAGTTTAATGTCAATTTAGAGCTTAAATTTGTGCTGAATTCATGCAAAGGTCATCCATCCATTACCAAATTTTCCATATCCTCTGGATTCACTTATAAGTACAAGTTGATAAAACTGGCAATATATCTAAAAGTAGCCAAATTAGTGCAAATCAATAGCCCTTTGTAAAATTATGAAACTGTTTTCCTAAATATGCTCCAATTTAGTAATGCATGGGCTTTTCGATGTAGTTATTAGATCAGACTTGTTAGTAAATGTGTTCAAAACTATTTTTACGATGTGAATACACCCAAATATTGAGCTTTAGCTTACCTGACGTTGTATATTTTTAAGTTTTAAACACAAGAACCTTCGGAGATTAGTGCAATATATATCGGCATGCATTTACGTTAAGATGTGGTTAAAGTTTAGTCAAAGGTACAACATTTCAATTAGTAATGAGATTTTGTGTTTTACAGCACATGTAACATGCATGCTGGTGTTTCTGTCTATTAGTTCAGCAACATACTAAAACCAATGCTTTATCGAGAAGAGTATAGACCCCTATAATCATCACGGCAGGGGTTCTCAAAATCTACAGTTAAGGCCATACTAGACAGAAGAGAGTTCTCACATTTGTGAGAGAATATTTGCATAAAAAGTCAATCTTCATCAATTTAAAAATAGACTTACTTCCTACAAGCTGTGAAATATGTCAAAGGAAATTTGTGGAGAACCAACCATTAATGAAGTAACTCACGGGAAAGACATTAAAGTTGTACACCATATACTAAAGACCACGTCAGTAATTTTTGCAACAAACAATTCTGGTCTATAAGTAATTTGGCGAACCATTTGAGAGTTTATACAGGATAAAAGCCATATAGTTTAAAGCAGACAGATACTATATTGTCAGTGTGATTGAGTTTTAGGTACACGTGAGATATTGGTTGAAAGTATTTGTCATTGTGCAAATAGATTTAATACTCCATGCAATAACCCGAGACTTGTATATTTATTTTGGTAATACTTAGTAATTGGTTTGCATCACATGCATATCTCGTAGGATTATAAAGTGGACGTGGACGACTTATGCATTTTAATGCGTAATCGGCCGCAAAAATGACCCACACAAATGCCTAAACTCAATACTGCTCAAATGTAAGGATGACGTACAAAAGTCGCATAATACTCATATGGTATGGTATATACAAAGTACCTCACCTGTCGGTATGATCACCGACACATTAAAAGTAGTCGTACCGTGTAAAGGAATTCATACACATACACAGCATGTATGCCAGCTACCAAAGTACCAGTTTTGGATATTCTCAGTTGCCCAAAATACTTTCGCGATCTACCAGGTTCGCTTTTTTTCTCTGGTACTGAAAAGTATTTTTGTACAAGTCATTGCTCATATAATTTTTTGTAAACAATTCCAGTTTTCACAGAGTTTGGGCTATTTTAATAAGTTTACATTGTTTTAAAACGAATCTACGCATTTAAACGAGCATAAAACACACTTATTGTGAGAAAACCTAAACGGACTGATTCGATTAAAAATTCAAACTTTGGTGTATTTATTTAAAAAGTGCGTTATAAATTACGTTGAAACAAGAATTAAATTCCCATTTTTCACATTGTTTCTAAAACGTGACACACTAAGCTAGACGTTTTCAGCGTACTGCTTGTCGGTTATAATTAAATTTTTATTTTGATTAAGATGGGGTCCAAAAATTTCAATTGCAATATATGTAAAAATGTTTTTGGTTCTAAACAGGGTTTACACATGCATGGTAAAATTCATCTTAAAAATTACCAGTGTATTTTCTGCAATAAAGCCTTGAAAAGCAAATCTAATTCTTACGATCACTATCTGAGACATATTAACGAGAAACCACACTTTTGTGACTTGTGTAACGATTCGTTTGTGAGCGCACGAGAGTTGAGTAGCCACAATAAATCTCACACAGGAGAAAAACCATTCTTGTGCAAACACTGCTCGAAAGCATTTGCAGATAAAGCTAACTTGAAGCGACATGAGCTACTACATCTTGGAAGCAATCCATTTGAATGTAACCATTGCGAAAAAAGTTTCGCCCAAAAAGTTCATTTGAAAAGCCATTTGATTACACACCAAACAGACACGCCGTTCAAGTGCAGCTTGTGTTCTAAGTATCTGGGATCAGCATATTCACTCAAATGCCACATTCGTGGACATACTGGAGAGAAACCATACCGATGTCAAATTTGTGATAAAGCATTTGCACACAATTGTAATCGCCGGACACACGAGACGACGCATAGTTCGATCAAAAATCACAGCTGTGGCATATGTTTAAGTACATGTGTTTCCAAAATTGGATTGACAACACACATGACAACTCACAGTGGTTCGAAACCTTTTCCATGTACTTTGTGTGGGAGACAATTTACAGACCCAAGTAACTTGAAAAGACATACTAAAACTGTTCATCATAAAATTAAAAACCACATTTGTCAATTGTGTGACAAACGAGTCTCTTCCAAAAGTAATATGTCGGAACATATGAGAGTTCATACGGGAGAAAAGCCATTTAAGTGTCAAATATGTTTAAGTTCTTTTACACAGCAAAGCGGTTTAAGAAATCATATGGCCCTGCACAATAAATAAATATATGGTTTCACTTAAGTTTCCCGACTAATATTCCATACAGAGTATTAAGTTTGTGTTTGGATTTTTATAAAATATGTTTGAACGAAAAATTCACCTTGAAAGCATATGTAATTATTGATGAAGCCTTTAATCAAAATATCTAAAGAGCATTTTGCTAACTTTTTAAATATTCGAAAATAAGACATGATAGTGAAATAAATTGTTAATATTATTTATGTACAGCTTGGTTGCCAAACAACCAAATTTGAAATTAAAAATACATTTTATTTACAACATTTGTGTACTCTCAAGTGAGGGGTTAACATATTCATTAAATTTCACCAATAATGGATCTCACAACATTCAACATACTTGCAGTTAGACGAGTTTTGACATAAATAAAATGTGTCGCGTTAAATGGCCTGCTTGTTAAAACGAACTAACTCAAAAAACCAATTATCTTATATTTAATCTTTGGTTTGGATGGTTAATTAATATTTATTTATTTTTTTAGAGTGTAAATTTTTAATAATTGTTCGGACGTGGTAATTAAAAGTTGGTGAAAAATATAATAAATAATAATATAACATAATATGTTACTCATTTCAAACACGCTAAGCCCATTTAAGGATAAGTTTATTTGTAAGAATCCGCACAGCTCTGCTTACGTTCGTGGAATAATCTACACTAACCTGTCATGTGCTTTGACGAATTAATAATTTATTGTGTATGTAAAAATTTAATTTGAAGTCCGAATAAATTGCTCTCTGATAAATATATCTACAATGTAACATTAATTACACACCAAACATACACAGGTGCATGAGTGTACTCCAAAATCCTCAACGTTGTCTTACGTAACAGGCTTAAATTCATCACTTTGCACCAATACAGCACTCATACACAAGACATTCATACATGCACATAATAAAGTACCTATGTGAGTATACACTGTGTTTCAGGCATTTAGTTTTCAAAGATAAATCTCCTACTTTAGGTAGCAATCAATCAATAAAATGTTTTTATCGCAAACTTTAGGTAGCAATGATTTCTGTTCATTTGAAGTCAAGTTTTGTTAGGCTTATGTCATTTCCAACAACCTTGAATTTCAAGGAGCTCGACTAGCATAAGTGTTAGCTGTGTTTTGGTTAAAACAGTGGTGGTTACTGACAACGCCGTACTTTTTTTGACAAGTTTGAGAAAAAAGACGTTACCAAACGCCCATAAAAAAGAGAATAGCTTTTTTAACTTACGAAGTTTTCCACGATTCCTGTTACTTGTTTTACCGCCTATAAATTTTAAATAAACTCACAAAAATCTCAAATGCGACGTTTGTGAAAAAGTGTTCAGTGCAAAAAGTATTTTATGGATGCATATGGACTGGCATCTTGGACGGCACAAATGCGAATTTTGTGCAAAAGCTTTTAGTAGTAAAGAGATCTGTATATTCACCATCTGAGACATATTCATGAGAAAACACACTTTTGTGACTTGTGTGAAGAGTCGTTTGTATGTGCCTCCAATTTGAGAAGTCACAATAAATCTCATACGGGTGAAAAGCACTTTTCGTGTAAACGCTGCTCGTAATCACATATTAGTGTTTGTCTACTATAAGTACGTTGACTAAAGCATACGTATACAGTTAGTAGGTTTACTTGTTTGTAAATTATTTTAAATTTCCATGAAATACTGTACTTCTTGAATTGAATGATACAGGGATAACAATTTGACGACCTTTTTGTTTTTCTATATTAATTGGGTAATTGACTCCAGTTTTCACTATTATGAATAACATTGTTGGTGTCACCAATCTTATATCGTTTAATATTTCGAAGTTATTTAAAATGAATGTACTCAATTTATTAGAAAATTGCTTAACAACATGACACTTTAAAATCTAGTGTAAATTGTCATAATGTCCTAATGTTTTTTTTCAAAATTTTGTGTAATCAAATTTTTAATTTTAGTTATATTCGGAATTTATTTGGTTTTACTTTGCTCAAAAGTTTCTGTTCAATATTTTCTATGCATGTACATATATGATATATAGTTATACAAAATTTGCCATTAAAGACGCCATAATTTCTTCCAAATTTTCAAACGCATTGTAGACATTATATCATTTTATTTTTTATCCGAAACTTATGTTATATTATTACAAAATTATGGCGGACAAGAAATTAAAATTTACACCACTAGCACACGTGCAAGCCTAGGAAGACTAGCATGCATATGTACATAAATGTCCGGTTGAAAAAAGATAAACGGGTTTTATAAACAGGAGTAAATTGAGTAGTACTCGAGTCATCAGTCTTCTATTAGTCTACATCTTTTGATAAACGTACACATGTAAAGTCTTATGCACGTATGCATACCAAATATTGAACCTTGGTGTACGCGATCGTGTAGTCATTATGCGTTTTTATCAACACACACAACATCAGTGATTGGAATGCTATCATTGTCTACACGTATCACAAGTACCCATTTCGTATTCATTGTATAAAAGGCATTCTACTCGTAAAAATTAAAACCATCCTAGTGAAGCCTAGTTTTTCCCCAAGTAGCTTCTCACGTAAATTGTTTGTTCTGCTATTCAGTTGTAATTTATGGTAATCTTGATTTTCACAAGGTCGATTCACATAACTATTTTCGATTCTTTCTTGAAATAGTAATAGTGATTGAAAACAAACGACCATTTATTTGAAGTTTAAGATATCTGTTCGAGCTAATTTCCCTAACTGAACAAGAGAGTTTCGGTTAAGTGAATATTTAAGAAGCTTAGCTATTTCTACATACTTTCGAGTTTTAGATACACTCGTAATTAACTCAAATGGAGTTCAAGAGTTTGAGATGTGATATTTCTAAAAACCGTCTAAGTTCGGAAATAAATATAATTTTGCATACCAACTGTCATCCTGGAAGACACGTATGCATATTTTGTAGCAAAGCTTGTAAATATGCAAAAGATCTATACGATCACTATCGAAGACATATTAACGAGAAATCGGAGTTTTGTGAGCTGTGCAAAGATTCTTTTGTGAATGTCGTTGCATTGAGATGCCACATTAAATGTCATACTGGGGAGAAGTCGTACTCGTGCCAACACTGCTCGAAAACATTTGCTCAAAAATATAATCTGAAGCGACATGAATTGCTGCATCTTGGAATCAAACCGTTTATATGTAGCCATTGCGAAAAAAGTTTTATTGACAACTCTAATTTGAAAAGCCACTTGAATACACATCAAACAGAATCTTCTTTCAAGTGCAGCTTGTGTTCGCAGGGTCTTGGATCAGCTGGTGCTCTCAGAAGACACATCCAGCTACATACCGGAGAGAAGCCTTACCGCTGCCAAATATGTGACAAATCATTTGTACGAAAAAACCATCTCCGGCAGCATGAAAGTCTGCATAATTCCATGAAACCGCATAGCTGCCAAATATGCCTTAAGACTTTTAGCAACAAAGACAGTTTTAAGCGGCATATCGCAATACATAGCGGTTTAAAACCATTTGTATGCGAATCATGTGGAAAATCATTTACTGAGCGAAGTAACCTGAAAAAGCATCAAAAATTTGTTCATCAGCAAATTAGAGACTTCATTTGTAATCTATGTGGGAAAAGATTCTCTTCTAGTTCTGGATTGGTGGTACACATGAGAGTTCATACAGGGGAAAAGCCTTTCAAGTGTCACAAGTGTTTCAGTGTTTTTGCTCAGCAAAGTAATTTAAGAACTCATTTGGGCAAGCACAATTAATGCATATAATATTCAATTTAAGTACTTGTAACCAACCACTTTTTTAATGATACATTTTAAGTTCAACTAATATGTTCGTTGCTATAAATAATTTCTGCACTGACATTTAGGTTGGCGTGCAGAAAATATTTCAATCTCTTGATAGTTGGCTGATTTGTATCAGTTTATGTATAGGCATTTATCATGATTTTATTAACGTTAGTAAATGAATTTAAAAATGTTAAGATTTGCATACGATAAGATAATAAATAAATGTATTACATTTACCTTGTGTAAATAAAATAATTTCTTGGTACTTCATTTTATTCAGTAATTTCTAAAATTTAGTGCATATTTCTCAGCTTTATATTAGCTCAAATTTCTAAGGCTTTACAACGAAAACTTTTCAAAATGTGCTGCATAATAAGCATATTTGGTCAATTTTTTTTAAATCACAGTAAAACTCATGATTAGGTAAAGTAGCATGTTTATTTAAGTCCAAAATTTGTTTTACATTCCTATCAAGCTAACTTCACGAATAAGTTCTGATTGACAATTCTGAGAATGCGTTGGAAGCAAGCAACATTATCAAATATTAATATTTATGAATAATCTTATTCTTCTAAGTCCTCCTTTGCTTGAAAATGTGCGCATAAATATATATTTTTATGCAATGTATATTTAAATGTAATTTCCTTCTTCCATTTTAGTCAAGTAAATGACATAACTTATGTCATCTTAAAGAATAGGTATTGATTAAATAAAAAGTAGGCCAATTTTGATAAATCCTAAATAATTTTTCCAAAAATCAAGGATCCAAATTTGTTTAAGCTAATGCATTTTGCTCATTTATTTTAAAATTGACAATAAAATGTAGCTTATCATATTACAAGTACAATTTTGAACAAATAATCTACAAAATAAATTTGTGAAGATTGTAGATACATAATAATTATTAAAATAAAAATCCACTTTTTCTTCCTGTTTATATGCTCATTTAATTTCTAAGAAGAAGCCAAGGCAATTTACTTAGCTTTGCAATGCCAGAATTGTTCATTACTATATTGCAGACCATATTTGTATTTCATTGTGTGTGTTACCAATTATTGTGTTTCAACCATTGGATGTGTATTTATGTGATATGTATATATTTTCTCCACAATTAGCAAATATTTAAATCGACACAAATTATACTAACAAAAATGTTTGATTAATAACCAATTGAATTTTTTTATTATAACGATCATTTTATCAAATTTAATAATTTTACATAAACTAATTTACAATTACGTCACATTTTTACATTACATATTTTATCTCACGATTTTTAAATGCATTCCAACTAAGGTAAAGTCGCATGTACCCTAAATTCTTTGTTCACATTCATAAAAAGATTAATCCGCTAATTGGTTTATCCAAACTACCAATTATACCGGAAAAGCAATGCATTCAAGGAAAGCAGCACTATCATTCACAACTACCTTTTATGAAGTATGAAACTGCTTACAAAATGTTATTTCTAATAGGCATGCAAAAATTTGTTTTACTATTAGCCCATATTTGTTGGTGTATGTGCGCAGACATAGCCTTTTACATGTGTGTGCACCTCAATACAAAACCTTTGCGTACGTGATAGCCTACGCACATCTGTCCACATATACTTACTTAATACAATTTGTCGTTTTGAAAAGGTATTATTCATGAAAGGTCATGAAACCTACTTTATTATTTCTCAAGTACAGTCCAGTACCACGTGTCTATATAGACACGTCAAAAATGGCCTCTACGTGTCTATATAGACACGTAAAGAATTAATTAATTTAACTGATTGGTTTTAATTATATTTAAGTGCACA
>JAQFZG010001055.1:0-24099 GCA_034695465.1 Entomobrya nicoleti | reverse complement strand
GGCCAATTTTAAAATAAACTGATGGGTTAACAATTTATTCAACTCCATTTTGACAAAAACACATTTGCAAGACTTGCCCAAATTCCAGTTTATATCGAAAACATTTTATTTTGAAATGCACTAAAGGTGGAAAGGATAATATCGATCGACGGAAGCAAAAGGCAACTAGCTTAACTGCGCTGGACGTGAATGCAAAGAATTTGTAACTATTTGCTAAATGAGAATTTGTATTTTCATGCAAATCAAAAAGGAATAATTGCGGAACTTGGGAAGACCATAGTACTTATCCACGACAGATCCCAAAAAAGTTTCAAAATATGTGCTAAAAAATAATGCTTAATGAAAAAATATTTAAATAATATTTAGAATTGAAGTCAAACGCAACTAGTTCTCGCAGCACTTTTGTCTATTCAAATCATTCCCAACAATTTATTCTAAAATTGGTTATGTTTTACTACTTGAATGTAACAATTTACTTTGTAAATTACAACCACGGAGATCTCGAAGATTTATTTCCAGTTATCTGATAATGCCTCCTGGTGAAATCCCCTGGCGGATGATGATTTATAATTGTTGTTTTAATATAACTCTTGTAGATGAAATATTATTATCCTGTAGTGAATAGAAAATGTCTAACTTTATTTACGAATTCTTTGATAAATCCCAAAATTAAGTAGAAATGCAACCGAAAGAAGATGATCATTTAACGCATTGGCATATATTTTGGTCAAAATTGCGTTTAGCCGTTATTCAAGTTGGAACTTTTTCTGTTTTATCTAAATGTTTTGGAATTGTTCTCATTGGGGATTCTCGTCTTATAGATAGACTAGAATCGGCCAGCACGCTACGCGAGCAGCTTAAAACGGTTACCCCAGCGTTTTAAAATCTTTTCTCAGGATACCCTAGGCTTTTAAATCATATTCTCAAGTTGTCCCAAGCTTTTAAATCATTTTCTCAAGTTGCCCCAGCCTTTTATCACATTTTTTCAAGTTGCCCCAGCCTTTTATAGCAATTTTTCAAGTTGTATCAGGCCATTCTAACATTTATCAAGTTGCCCCAGCCTTTTATAGCAATTTTTCAAGTTGCCCCAGGCCATTCTAACATTTATCATTGTGCAGATATGGCAATGGGGTAACCAATGATAGGTGTGCTTAATTAATAGTTAATTAATTAATGTGGAAGAAGAAGGAGGATGGAAAAGATGACTAGTTGGCTGCGCTACTTCATCAAACCATTACACTACCAAAGTTTTTTTACTAGCCAGTTAAAATTTATAATTAGTCATTTTCTTAATTTGCTATATAGTTACAAGTTATAAAGAACAATAGATCAATTTAATAAATATTTTAAAATATTGCTACAATAAGGTTTTTTAAATTATAATTTAATTATTTCCTCTAGCTCCGCATACTTAACTTATTTATTTAAAAATAAGCAATTGCCCATACCTCCTCGTACTGCTATTAAATTTCAACTTGAAAGTGTGCTACAGAGATAACTTTATCCCCTTTCTTTTTAAAGATCGACTTACAAATACATTTAATTTTAACATAGTTACTAAGCTTGCTATATCCATCAGTTTGAACAAACCACACAACAAATTTTACTAAAAGCAGTGCTGTACCAAAGACAAAGCAAAACAAGCACATAACTCCTACAGGCGACACTAAACCAATTTTACCAGGTTCTCTTAATGCCGATAACGACTCAATCTTCAAACTACCAATAACATTAATTTTCCTTAACGATGATTTCAGAATTTTTAGTTTAATATCAAATCCCGCAGATCGCCACTGTTGTATCACTTGCCAAATCTTCTTGTACAAGTAGCCATAAAAGCGCAAGGTTGCCTTTGATTTAAAAAATGGGGCAAAATCCTTCCTAATGTGAAATCCAATACAATACAATGTATCATCAACTAGCCAAACTTTATTTCCCAATACATCATACAAACCCATCCCATATATATCGTGAACAGCCGTAGACACCACTACCTTATTTTGAATAGTTTGCTTGAGAAGCTTGGAAAATACATTTTTGTCAATGTTGTCGAAAGATATATTTGTACTGATCATATCAGCAAATTTTCGGCCATTAAAATTATCACTAAGGAAATTTAGGAATGATTTTTGCAAGACCATTTCGAGAAGTGACAGGCCTACGCCTAATTTCTCACCAAAATCTATTTTATAACCTCTCCCAATGAAATCCAAGAATGTTGGGAACTCACTAAATGTCATGTTTTCTGCGGAAATCCCAGCTTGATACGCATTTGTAAGCCATACCATTGAAATGAGAAGCAAAATAAAAAATATTTTTGGATGGTTAAAGCGACAAGAAAGACCAAAAAGTGGACACAGAATATCAACTGCTTTCATAATCCGTTTGCTGACAAATCCGTAGAGTATTCCTGAAGCTAAAATTGCCAACCAGACTGACAAAGGCATTGCAGTTACCACACAAAAATCGAATTTGGATGCATCTTTAACATTCAGACATGCAATGACTTTATCGTATAAGCTACGCCCTGGGAAGTACACTGTACCTCGCTTGGACGCAATTTCGGGCGGTATACCTCCGAAACTACCCTCCAACATTACAACATGCAAAAACCACTTTTCAGTAGACCATTCCTGAAAGGGAAAGTCGAATATGCTCGGCACGACAGAAACATTAAGCAGATCTTGAGCAGCAGACAACTGTATTGATTCTGTAATTGAACATTGGAGTAAAGCCTGATTTAAACCTCTGAGATTCGTTTTACTTCCGGTGAAGATCTTAAAACAGTTAGAAAATTCGCCAATAGTTTGGAGACCAGGTATACCCTTGGGAAACTCGACGCGTACGTACTTTCCATATCCTTGACGATTGAGTGTATTGTATATCTTTAAAGTGTCGAACATGGAAAGTCTTCCGGGGTAAATGTGATAAGTGTGGTAGTTTGGACAAAAGTAGCAATATATATACACACTTGGGTTTCCATTCATGAAAAATAATAATGGGGCGTGAAATGGTTCCAAGTTTTTCATGTAAACTAGTCGGGAAAATAAATAGAAGATTGACTGAGCACCGTGGTTTGGATCAAGATTAATGCAGAATGGTACAGTTTCCAATGTAGAAAACCCACTGTTTTGAATTGCTACCGCTGTTTCCTCAAAAGTTGAAGTGAATAGCAAGAATAGCAAGCAATAAGATTTTTTCTGATTTGCATAGAGTCGTAAGTAGCCATGTTGAATGACGGAATCGTTGCTCTTCAAAACAGTATCGGGAATACTTAGTTGAAAACGATTTGAGTGGAAATTAACATATGAATGAAGTAATGTGTCAGATGTGGCCTTTGGAAATCGGAACTCCCTATCTCGAAATGATGAAGATACAATAGTTATTACACAGTCTGAAGCCACTTGTATTGGTATATCAGGTAGAACCTGTGAGTGCCCAGATATGAAGTTGAGGAATAACCAGAAATAAAACGAAAAAATAAAATTTCTCATATTGGTAAAACTGTTAGGTTTGGATTGACCAAAAGGTTAGTTCTTGTGCAAATCTTTTCAAAAGTATTAAACAAATATTGTCCATTACTTTCTGAATATTTTAGTGCATGAAGAAAGCCTTCTGGTAGCAATGTCATCGTAGAGGACTTTGTTAGGCTCGTTATTTGCTTAAAAAGGTGTGCTTACGTGCAAAGCTAAAACAGACGTTCAGTTGAAAGGTTTTTTAAAAGTATTTTTAATTAATATGGAAAAAATACATGATTATATATCGGTATTAATTAACCACTTTTTGATGAGTTTTTTATCTAACAAACCAAACTGGCATTTAACTAAACCCCTACTATAGTGTCAACCTTTACTAAGGTGAATATTTTAGCTACGTTCTCCATCATGTATTTTCGTCTCTTACTTCTTTGCCTATTTTAGTACATAAAGTAGATGCATGATAGGAGGACTATTTTAAACTCATAACTAGCTTAAAGTAGTTTGCTTACTTATAAAGGCAATTAGTTTAAAGCCTTTTAAAGAATCCGGAAAAAAAATTATCTCTCGATTAGTTTTGGATTTTTTGATTAACTTTACCCAACTTAGCCACCAACATATCACTAAATCCTTGAGCCAAGCAAAGTTTTAAGGAGTTTTATTACGAAGATGAAATCGTAGTTATAATTTTAGTTTGTTTGTCTGTCTGTCCGTCTGTCCGTGTGCGCTCTAACTTGATCATCCTTCAACCGATTCTCTACAAACTTGGCACACAGACTCCTCATGTCAAGGGCTCAATCGCTAGTCATTTAAAGCCAAATCGGTTTAACGGTACATGAGTAACAGTCAAGTGACGGGTACATGCTTTTTAAATGAGCGATTTTTTTATTGCACCAATCGATAGATAAACGTATTGTGATCAAACTTTGTCAAGACCCCATGGTCTTAAACTCAATATTTGAGGAGTAACGGTCAATCGACGGTTTTGTTGGTTACATGCATTTTAAATGGGTGATTTGTTTTGTTGCACAAATCGACCGATTAAAGTATTGTGATCAAACTTTGTCAAGAGATTCTGGTCTAAAACTCATTACTTCTTGAATTAACGGGCAGTTACGGTTACATGGATTACAGATGTCGATATCAAACGATACATGTCATTCCATGTCTTTTCGTGTCAGAATACATTCAGATTCATCTTCGTGTTTTCTCCATGTCTTGACATGACTTGTTTTAAGAATACATATAAATATATTTTATGGTATAAAAAATTAATTAGATATCGTCTCATTAATTATCTAGTGTAAAAATAAATTTATTTGAGTGGACACATTTACTTCTAATAAAGTAAAGTGGTAAAGTGTCATATAATAAGCTCTTTTACTAATTCATAATGCTCTAGTACAGTGTAAATGCTTTTCGAATGAAATACATGTTCGATGTAAAGTCACATACAAGACTTATTTAATATTAATATTATTTGACATGAATATGTGTATAGATATATATCATTTCAGCAGAGAAATATTTCAACGTTAAATTTGTACGTGTTAAAGAGTACAAGGATTTATTTGTTTACTTAATGCCGTTATAAAGATTATCAACCTATTTACTAATAAACTGTTTCTTGAAAGAGTTGGCGGGGGCAAGTATACAAAATTTCTTAGTTTTTAAGGTTTTCTCTCATATGTTTGAGTTGTTTTATATAACGTCGCATCATAGTAAGGAAAATGCCACTTAGGGAAATTAGAAAAATTAATATACAATCTATTTAAATCATTTCTACTAATCAATCCCGTGTTTCGAATAATTATATACAATCTATTTAATTATTTAACAATAAAACATATTTGAATAAACTCAAAATATAAATCCTTATCAAATATATGAATACATAGCTACAAAACTTTTAAAAGCCGTACAAGTACGACTCATTCGGATTGGAATAAAATATATAATACTTTATTCATAAATTTTTGCAACATATTTTTGCACGTTTTCATAAGACAACACAATTTATAATCAATTAAAACACAAAAAAGCCAAACATTTACGCCGATAAAACGGCAGTTCATTGTCAAATTATGTAATTATTGAAACAATTTAATTTGCTTGATAAACAAGTATTTAATACTATAAATAACGTAATGTTTTGTAATCTTGAACTTTAAAGTAAATGTACTAACATATCCCAAAATATTTATAATAATAACCAAATACACTTGACTTGATTTATTAAAAATACACTTTAAAAAATTCAACAAGATAAAGTTATAACCCTTAATAAGTTACATACTGAATTTTTGTCCAAAACGGTTATTCGAAATTAGCCAAAAATTGTTTTAAAAAATCTTTTCAAAACTGCGAAATTTCCTACTGCTATCTGCTTACTTATCTGCTTGATTATTTGATGATTAATGAAACAATGAGTAAACTTAACGTTTTGCAGTTTAAAAAATCGACTGAAAATTACTGGATAATTGATGATAAATCTTTCCAAGTTGAAAATACTAAGGATTCTAAACACTAACCACAAATTTCTCAATTCTATCAATTTGTATAAGGATTTATCACTGGCCAGTTTGGTTTGTCTGCAAGAAATATCTTGTGTCCACATTCCCTAGCAAATCGAACATCCCAAATACCATAATGATATTCTTCTGGAACTATCTGCACTTCTAGAGAACCAGTTAGCGTTTTCAGATTTGGAAATTCCTTCCAAATATAATCCAAGTGGTCAAACATACAAGAATCATAATTTAAAGCCCCTAGTAAGCACGCTCTCAATCTTGTTGCTATTGGTAAATAGTTGTTGACTTTAGAACCAGCCATTTGAAAATACGATTTTATTTTTTTCGCGAACGATGGTTTCTTTAAAAGTCTGAGTTTGCAATTTTCATATCCCTTTTGTCCTGTAAACTGGTCAAAATAAATGTGTAAAACTTGAAGATTTGGTAACAATTTTAAAAACTCATAACTTAATTTTAAATCTTCATTCAAATTTAAAGTGGTAATGCTCATGGCTGCTAATTTCAAATTCTGCGATCGATGCAATATAGGTTTCTCCTCCAAATTAACGTAATCCAAAATAATGACGTTTTGAATTTCAAAATTAGCCAGCAAGCTTATTAATTCAGTAATATTGAGGACAGGTTGAAAGTATCTTGTAGTGCTTATGCTGAATGTTTGTAGTTGTCGACTGTCAGGCAGTCGTTCTAAAATGGTGCCAATTTCAGAAATACTGTTCCAGCGTAAATCATTATCAAGTTGCAGATAAAGTTCTGTTAAACCAGAGAGTCGAGGCAACAGATAAGGCATGGCGTATTGATCAGTGCCTAATTTGCAAACTCCTTTTGCTCGCCCGTACATACACAACATTTGAGTTAACCATGCTGATTCTTTTTCTCAAATTATACCATGTGTAATCCGAGCTGTCAATTCAAATGTTTCAGATAGGGCAGGTCTGGAAAGAGTTTCCAAGTGGCAGGATGTCTAAAATATTGATCAGATTTTCCATCTGAATTAAAATCAAATCTTCCGCTAATCGTCAAGGATTTCAGGTTGGAAACTTTTGAGAGACACTTTAGAATATTTTTGCATAAGTCCAGGTGGCATTTTTATTCTTCACCACAAAAGTGGATTTCAAGTAAAGTCACATATTTTCCATAATCCTCAAAGAGTTCCACACATTTCTCAACAAGGGAATTGCACGAATCGTAGCCGTAAAATCCGGGCATAAGATAAACGGATTTTCCTGGAAAGGGGTTCAAGTTTTGACCACTTATTTGTTGAATAAAATCATCCACCTGATAATCTTCTTTAAAGCAAGTTGTTCCCAAATGGAAGTTTGTCGTTCTGGTGTAGTTGAAACTGTATCTTGGTTCTACACTTATTGGGTTCTCAACGCTTTCAGTTGCATGCGGTGGGTTACGGTCAGCATGATTTTGAAGTAATATATCAGAAGCAAATTTCCATCGTTTTGATACAAGTCGAACTTTTAAAAGCTGTTTATTGAGCGAATTTTTCCAATTAAATGCAAAACATTTCATCACCCTTCTTTGAACCAAATTTGTTGTCATCAGTTGAGGAAGAACCTTTAAAAATTATAACAACTATTAAATACATGGCATCGATTGAAAAGTTGAATCCTTGAATTTTACTGACCTGGTCAATCAGCCAAGCAAACTTTTTCTCATGAAAACATCTGTCTAGTTCCGGAAATGCTAGAAGAACGGCATGGATATCAGTTGAGAACTGCACACGAATCAAGATATACTCCCACACCTTTGTTCAAAAGCCAAAATAATAATAAATTAATTCCTGTCAAAGAAGCACTAAATATTTTATTTTTAAAATGCCAACAGGATCAAATTGTGCTTACTTCTTCTGGAAATACAGACAAGGACCCAACATTCCAAACAGCAGACCCCACATTATCTTCTACCAAATTTTCTTCACTATGGGTTATAGTACCCAATACAATATCCCCAGCAGACATAATGATAAAGTGTCTTGGTTTTTATTAAAATTAAATCCAGTTAAGATCTTCCTTTCTCTAACAGCTTTATCAATTGCTCAAGTAGTGGCTTATATCCAACAATTGAACAATAATTTCAAGTAAAATAATGGTTATTGGCTATTTGGTTTACAAAATCTTTGACAACAATAGTCCAAACAATTTGGCTACCTAATCGTACAATCGTCCGATAGATAAAAATCAGTAGGAAAACACAAGCACTCTGGAGTAAAAATGTGAGCACGATTAAATTTACACGGCTTATCTACTAGCGTATGTCATGTGATCAAACTCAAGGTTTTCTTTAGGTTAGGTTTAGATTATCAATGATTCAGTGAGCAATTTAGTATAAGTATACATCTGATTTGCTCGCGCAGACAATACTCCAGTCGTCCAGCTCCAGGTCTGTGTTAACTCTACAAATTTCAAGTATACCACCTCAATATAGAAAAGCTTACTATATAACTTTTTATAGTAGATATAGGTACAAAATATATGTATATGGTACTTATACACTTTTAGGATACTGTGCCAAATAGCAGCAGAGTTTGGCAGCGTTTATTTTTAACCTGGTTTACAGTCTTCTCTAGCCTTTCTCTGCACCTTGACCACCCTGCTTTTCATTTTTCTTTATGTTAGAAATGCTTTTTGGAATATTTTGATTTTTTTTAATGAAGCAGTTCACAAATAAAAAATACCAGAATCTGCTAAAAAGAAAATAGATTTTTGGAGGCATATGCATTACCACAGTAGGTATGCTAAGATATTATCACTATGCATTTTAGAGTTGCATCAAAAGTTTATTTGATTGTTTACGAAAGTATACTACACAAAATTGATGTGATACATATATTATGATATATTAAAATTTTCATTTATGTTTTATTTATTTGACTAAAAACCATTGCGAAACTTTTCAAGCTCTCATATAAATTGAAGCTTATTTGTAGCGTAATATAAATAAGTCAATTGCAAGTTTTTATTAAATTAATAAGTCCTAGATCATTCTCCACGAACACATTAATGCACATCTCAAGAATATATACATATATGAAATTTATGATAAGGATACTAAATTTAAAAATTTCTTGTGTTAATTCGTGAAAATTTATTTTTCTTGAAAAATAGTTAAATATACTTAAAATGTATCTTGTCCATATCAAATATTTAAAGAAAACGGGACAAACCTTTTAAAAAATGTGTTGGTACAACTTGTTCGGATTTAAATAAAATTTCCAATATGTTATCTATAATTTTTTGCAACACAGTTTTGTTCTCGCTTGCATAAAACGACAAATTTACAATAAATTACAGTGAAACATAACTAAACATTTACACTGTAAACTTGGGGTTCAATATTAAATTAAGATATTGTAAGCACAAGAACTGCTTAATAAACCTATATTTAAATGCATAATTAGACCATAATATTTTGTAGGCTTAAACTTTAAAGTAAAAATACTAGAAAATCCAAATATAATTAAATGTACTTGATTTAGTGAAAATATACACTACAAAACTTAACAACATAAAATTATAATTTACGTATTCAAAATTTTACAACGGTCTCTTTATTGTGAACATTTTAGACTGCACTCGATATTGGTCGTGACGAATTGCTAATAAAATGCAAACATTTCGTTTCAAGATAACTTATCCATGCAAAAGGTAAATCTGCCTCGCTATTTTTTGACTATTGAATTGTTTAGGTAGTAGCAAGTATAACGCTTTACAGTTTGTAAACTAGACTGAAAACTAATAAATGAAATTTAAATCTCTGCAAATTGAAAGTACGAAATTTTAAAACACAAGCACACTGCGCACAGCTTTGCTCAATTCATTTAGATTCTATGTGGATTTGTTACTCCCAATTAACTAAGCTACCTTTTTATTCTCAGAAAAAGAATTACATGCTAAAATGTCTGTACATTTACATTGAGTGTCCAATATAATATGCTTTGTGTTATCACACGTTTTTTATCGAGGACAAAGTCCATTGAACTAACAAGGAATAAAGCAACTTTTCCATCTTAAATACATTGACTTTTTAACTGTGCGCTAATCATTAAGAGTTAAATGACGAACAAACAATCAATTGGCATTTTTCTAAACTGTTGAATGCAAAAACATAATATCTTATATCAAAGTAGAACCTTATTTTAGGAATACATATACATTTTATAGTATAAACAATTAATTAGATATCGTTTCAATAATTATCTTATGTAAAAACAAATTCATTTGAGAATTATTGGAAGTTTGCAAGCACGAATGAGTGAATCAATTTAACATCTTACCGTAAAACTACAAGAAGATTGTGAATTATCTAAATAGTGAACATTATAGTATGCGTATGAAAAAAAAACATGAATCAACCTTTCGACTTGTATCATCGTACGCAAGGTAATGCTTCAACCTAACATCTGAATTCACATATTTACTTCTATTTTCACACATTTAATGAAGTTTCATATAAGAAGATCTATTACTAACCCATAACGATCGAGTTCACTGTAGATGCTTCTTGAATGAAATACTTATTCGATGTAAAGTCACATACAAGACTTTTTTCATGTTATTTTAAATGAATTCGTGCATGGATATTTATCAGTTCAACCTTGCAATATTCCCAGAATAGCAATGTCAAGCATGCATATCTACATTGTTGTCGCAGCTGCTTAAAAATAACAAAAATACATCAATCTTCCCAACACCAAACCTCTGATTTTATGGAGGGATAAATAGCTAGCCAGTTACTATGTGTATATACATATCATACATGTAAATGCATGGGAAACCAGACAAAGAGCTAATTCAGAATCCAATATATTGCCGAAACGAGCATAGTAAAATAGAATAGATCACTTGTAAGTTGTGGTTATTCGTTTTGAAGTTGTATTATACGTCATCGCGAAAGGTTGATAAAACACGGAATTAATACAAAAATGTATATGTCATATGTATAAAAATGAATGCGTAGCTTTGATATAAAATAAACTACGAATATTTCTGCTGGATGCATGTTTTGTACAAACTGAAATGGACCCTTACTAATGTTTACGGTTATTATTAGAAAACTGGAGACGGGAGTCGAAAGGGATAGGGTAAATTGGTATTTAACTTTGTACCTAGACTTCTTAAAGAATTAAAATAGACACGAGTCAAAAGATGTAAGCAATAACAAATATAAATACGAGAGAAATGTCCTTTACATTTTGGTCTCCCAACTCAAAATTAGACGAAGAGATTAATATATATTTAGTTTGAGCTCTTTATGGTAAAGTATCATAAACATGCGTATAGTATATAGCTCTGCATGTAAAAAGGTATGTACCTATCGTAATTTACTAGCCTAATTTTCACGCTGCATTACTAGACATGTAAGAACAATTGTACGTCCCAAGTTATATTTTTTTAGGTACTCTGTATTTTGGAATGAACTTCTCTAACAAACCTGCATTTGCCATTGAAGTTTTAAATCATATATTAAAATATTTTAATTGTCCAAATCAATTTCTGAATATTATCATTCATTGTGTAGAATTAATGCTGAAGTCAGCCATCGATTTTTGTCGTGATTATTATTGGTAAATCTGCTTATTGAAGAGATATGCTCGTAAAATCGGATAGAATACATTATCGATGTATTTATAGATGCATACAACAATGTAATTTGTTTTCACACTGCTTTCCGAAAACCGATTGTGATAAACGTGTGTCTTGTATGCATATATTGTTTACCTTGCCTTGCTGTTGATGCGGCTTCAGGAAGTTTACAAGAATAGATTTGGCTTGTATGAAATTTATTCGTTTTATACATTCGATTGTAAAGAAGAGTAAGTACCTAACAAACCTGCTGAATATAAGTTGAATGTCCAGTGCCTCCAAAAAGTTCTCTGATTTATTTTGACTTTTTTGAAAATATTTGATAATACATTAAATATAATTGTGTGCCAAATGAACTGTGATTGGAAATTTGTTTGGATGCTTTGGGTTCATCTTCGTTAAAAACGGATAAATAAGATACATGATGACCAAACGAGACTTGAACTATTGATAGTCACATGATTGGCATATCTCCTTACTCCATTCATATCTAAAACCCATTAAATATTTCACAATATAACTCCCTTTAATAATTGAAAAATAATAATCCAACCCCACATATATTTTCTGGAAATCTTAAAAAATTCCAAAATTCTTTTTTTTTCGTGACATTTTAACTTTAATTCAAATTGTTAGGGTTTCCATACCAGCTGGCTATTTGTCAGTTTCTCTACCCGTTTTCCATAATTTCTATCGTACATCATATGGAAGAAAAAGCACACACATTTTTTTACACTATATTTTAACAACGAAGAAGGAAAGGTTTTCTTTTGGATGAATACTTACTTTTAATTTCCTTTAAACGACTGCAAAATAAGATGCAAATACATTGAATTAGATAATTAATTTTTTTTATTTTATCGTTTGAAAATATGGATACACAGAATTATAGAACATCCGTCTAAAACGTATTATTTCATTAAATATACTTAACTATTGAATTTGGGTTGATTTAACAAAACGTTTATTTGAATTCGCTTTCAAAGAATTTAATTTTCTTAAAGTTATGTTGTCTGTAAAAAAACTCATGTAAGTTACAGGTTTATTACTTATTATTTGGATGTGTAACTTTCGAGTTTAGTTTGGGTCAAAGGAACACTTTGTCTGGTCTCTTCGTCAAAATGAATATGTAAAACTTGAAGATTTGTTAACAACCACAAAAACTCATAGCTCAATTCCAGACTATCATTCAAATGCAAAGAGGTAATGTTTATTGATGCCTTTAAATGACGATTAATTGGTTCTTCCACTAACTTGACATCCTCTAAAATGACGTTTCGAATTGGAAAACAAGCCAACTCGGTTATTAGTTTCGTTATAGTAAATACCTTTCGAAAGTACCTCGTGGTGTATAGGCTCACTCATCGTTTGTAACTGCCTACTATTGGAAAGCGCTTCCAAAATAGGGCCATTATCAGAAATTAAATATTGGTAAATATGGATAATTTACATAACGAATTGGATTCGTATTAAAAATTTAAACTACCAAAAACTTGTCCCGTGTAAGTTAGCGTAGTACACGTTTGCTTATCAACATATCCACTGTATGTAAAACTGAAAATTTACCTGCACAGATGAATGTTTGACAAAAATCCTGACACAACAGCTCATGATCAATGCTTTATATAATCTATTTACCAGCAATATATTTGCGTGAAAGTGTTCAAAAATGATTAACTAAGCAATTTAACATCTAAACACAAGACAACATACAGAATGCGGATTATATAGATAATCAACATTATTGTGTGCCTATGAAAATATAAATATGAATATTCCTTTGGACCTCTATCATCGTCCGCAAACTAACATTTCAAATCAACATCCCAATCGGTGTATGTACTTCTTGTATGTGTTGATGTAGAGTCACTTACAAGAATCTTTCGATGTGCAGATGCCTATATTTAGCATTCCAACAGAGCAATACTTCCAGAAAGGCGATGTCAAGCATGTATATCTATATTGCTGTCGAAGCTGCTTAAAAAATAATAAAAATAGACTAGACTTGAAACAATCGACCTCTAGTTTTATGGAAGCACAAGTACCAAGCATTTTATTACATGTGAGTATGTATGTACGTATGAACAAATGGGTGTAAATGCACGGCAAACCGTTCAAAGGGGTATTTCAGATAACGTAGTACGTACGTTTAAAGTGTTAATAAGAGACTGTAGCCGTTATGGTTCAGGTATGTTGGTATGCTTACATCTAGACTTCTTTATGAACAAATATGGACAATCGGACAAAAGGTTGTAAGTTGTACGTAGTGGTAACAAATTAAAATACGCGAGCAATGCTGTTTTCATGTTAGTCTGTCTATTCAAAAATTGGAGTCGGATAATAATAAATTTTTTCGTTTGAGAAGTATGCAGTTGAGAATGATAAACATGCATACAACATATTTTTCTCCACCCATAAATAAATATTATTCTTTCATCTTTCGCTCCGGAGAATTGATGCTAAATTTAGCCGTCGATTTTGGACAAGATATGTTCGTGGTAAATCTACTTCTTGAAGTTGACACGTACGTGTGCATTTCAGTAGAACTAGCCACACTACATATTCGATTTATGTCTGTATGCATGCAAGTATGTAATCAGTTTTCACACTAGAGCAATGCTGTATAAAAATCAATTTTGAAGACTTTGATTCTTAAATACTCACAATAGTTACCTTGTCCTTGATGTCGCAGCGGCTTCACAATGTTAACGAAATTAGATTTGTCTTGCATAAAATTAAACTTTGACTGTAAAGAAGAGTAAGTACCTAACAAATTAATGTATTTATTGATATACCATATACCTGATATACCATTTACCATATACCTATGTATGCATATATAGTCGTAAGTAAGCAAGGACATTACACTTTTTTAGAATATATTTTTAAACATGAGAATTCAGGGTAAACCGGACTACAAATGAGAAGGTATCTTCACATCATCTCGTTTTTAAAACAATGTTTTATCATTGATTAGGCACCTAAGCCATTGATTCTGTTCCCAATCTAACATGCCGCTTTACTTTGGAGTGGGTTACTATAATGTGAAAAGGAAACATTCATTCACATTAGGTGTACATTTACATCATGTATACTGTACAGTACATTCATACAAATTTAGTCGTTAGAAATGTAAAATTAACTTTAATATTGGAAAACAAGGAACAGTTCAGGTGCACACGTGATCGTTTACGGCTAGGCTACTCAATGGATTAGGACAGACACATAAATAAAAGCTGAGAGTATGCTTAGGAAATAACACATTCATTTTGTGACATTGCACACGAAAACGCTACTCTGAATAAAATTCAGCTTACCAAAGCTTTTCATTTGCTGACTGAACTTCGTTGAAGGCTGACCACGGGAAAAACATCTCTAAAATTATTATTTTTTGAGTTTTACCAAAATGTGCAAAATTGGAATTTACGCTGTTTTTGTTCTGTTCGGCTTGGCATTTCAACATGGAAATGCTGAATTTCAGTGTCCAGTGCCCCCAAAAAGTTCTCTGATTTATTTCGACTTGGTAAGTTTTTGAATCAAAGTTATGTGTGTAAAGTGTGTTACAAGTAACCAGCAATAATTTATATTTTAATCGTTTTGTATTTTATTTGTTTGTTTATTCAAGGAACAACTGAGCTTGATTGCGCTTCAACAGGGAAACAGCAATATGATTGAATCACCTAAGTTGTGCGTGGAGAAGGATGACAAGTCTTGTAACGACCAGAAATGCTGCCCTGGAGAAGTTGGATGCTGCTATACAAATCCAAATAGACATATTAGGAGCTAAGGATGTAAAAAGCTGGGAGATGAAAAATGCACATTTCCGGCGCCTTTCGCAATCTTGGCTAACTCGGAGTGTGAGACTGGAATGGGAAGAACAATAAGTGCTTGTTTGAGGGAAAGGCGCGGGAATGAGGAAACCTCTATTTTGACATGGAATGCAACTAAGGTACTTGTTTCCTAAATACATATTTTGTCTAAAAACGTCTAGGGAAAATTGCGCACATGATAATGTTTACTTTGTATATTTTGTAGAACTCTGTCACAGAAGCCAACAGATCGGCACCCGGATATCAAACCGCCTTAAAATTAGTCACCGATGCAATTTGTGAAGATGGTGTTTGTAAATTCAAGTAAAGGAAGATAACTCGTTAAATGTTATAACCGATTATTTTTTTAACTGTCGGGATTAGTTGAGAAAGAAATTATTTACTTTTTTCTGTTATTGGAACAACCAAATTAGCACAATAATTGAACTCGAAATTAATTTCGGAGCTTTTTGATAAACATTGCTGTTTCAGATTTATTGATCATCTTGATGTTTAAATTTACTCAAAAAATTATAATAAGCTAATGTTATGGCTGCTGTCCTATAACGCTTATTGTAATAAATTTGCCGATAATTTCGTTTCTTGAAAGTTTTCAAAATGAAAAAAATGAAACATAATACGTGCTTAAGTTTAGTAATATCATAATGATAACATAATTACATAGGCATTTAATGAATTGTGGTTGGAAATTTATTTTGAGGCTTTTGGATCATATTTGGTAAAACAAATCATGCAATAATATAAAGCATAACTAGACAATCCATAATCTTTGGTTTTCTATGAGATGTTGGAATTACCCAATTGAAAAGCAGCATTTGAGACCGTTTAAATTTTAAGGGCCTTTGGGATCGGGACTGGAATTTTGAAGGAACGGCACGGGTGGAACCCTTATGATGGGTTTTGATTAATTTTAAATTCAGACGTACATTTCAGCATGACAAAGCAGGAATTGCGAACGAAATTATTGGAGACACTTTGCATTCAATATCGACGATCCAATTTGTTTGAAATATTTATTTGGGTGTACAACCAATTCGAAAATTTAAATCAATAGATTTCCAAAAAATGCCAAGAAGTACTCAGATCTTTCGTAAAATTCGTCTTGAACTTTAATCGGTAATTGCTAAGGTTTCCATATAAATTGGTTATTGCTCTGTTGCCCAACTCTTTTCTATAATATCCACCGTGTCTTTTGGAAGTCAAAGCTCAAACCTTTTTCACGGAATATTTTCACAACAAACAATGAAAGTTCCAACGGTAACTGGCCCCTTCTTAGTAATCTATATTTAAATTACCCTTCATTTAAGGAGTTAAAAACGTGATAATATAGAACAGTATTTTCACAATATTCACATGTATGTTTTTAAAGGTGATTAAATATAGTATCTATTAAGATAAAAGATATTTTCTTGTAAGTTTCTTGCTTTACAAATTACTGTGATATATAAACACAGTAAATGTAAATGGGGCTCTAATTAGGCAGACATATTGACAAATGGTCGTGGATTAAATTTATGGAAAATCTAGTTTAGTTTCTGTTTATTCTGACAGCTATACGAATTTCCCTTGTGGTGGTTTATATCAAACGAGAAAACACTGATTACAAATATACTTGCACATACATTAGACCTATAAAATATCCCACCAATATTCCAGTTTTGCCATCTAATCGTATATCTATTGAGATAAATGTGTATTAAATGCGGTAAGAAAACACAGACACTCTGGAGTACAAATGTGAGCATGATTAAATTTGCACGGGTTAGGCAGTGGCATATGTCATGTAATCCAAATCAAGGCTTTGTTTCGGTCGAATGATCAACAATACAGTGAACAATTTATTATACATCTGGTTGGTTCGAGCGGACAATATTCCAGTCGACTAGCTCAAGGTCTGTGTAATCCCTACAAATTTCAAGTATTCCACCTCCTTATAAAAAATGTAGCTATATAACCTTTTTATAGTGGATATTGATATAAAATATATGCATATGATACTTATATATCTACGGTCCCTGGGTCTGGAAGATAATGCATGCCTGTAATACACTTTTAGAATATTGCGCAAAATAGCAGCAGAGTTTGGCAGCGTTCCTTTTTTGGCTGGTTTACAGTCTTCTGTATCCTTGCTCCTTCAACACCCTGCTTTTCATTTGTCTTTGTTAGAAATGCTTTTTGCAATATTTTATTCTTTTGTAATGAAGCAGTTCACAAATAAAAATACGGGAAACATGCTAAAAGGAAAATGGATTTTTGAAGGCATATGCATTGCCACCCTAGGTCGGCTCAGACATTATCACTATGAACTTTACAGCTGCATAAAAAGTTTATTTAAATGTTTATGAAAGTAAACTACACATAATTGATGTGAAACACATTACGATACATTATGTTTTTTATTTGACTAAAATCCATTGCTAAAGTTTTGAAGTTCCCATATAAATTGTTGCTAGGAAGTGTTGGCGTAGGCAAGTAACGGTGTCAATTCGTATACGAAACAGGCAAGTAGATTGTCAATTTAAATTTAAATACAATTAATCAATTGGAAGCTCTTATTTAACTATTAAGTCCTAGATCCTTTTCCACGAACACATGAATACACCTCTCAAGAATACATATGCATATGAACTTTATGATAAAGATGCTAAATTAAACAATTTCTTGTGTTAATTCGTGAATATTTATTTTTCTAAAAAACAGTTAAACATACTTAAAACATTTCTTCTCCATATCAAATCTTTAAAGAAATCGTGACGAACCTTTTAAAAGCTGTATTGTTCGGATTTAAGTAAAATTTACAATATTTCATCCATAATTTTTTCAACACAGTTTTGTTCTCCCTTCCATAAGACGACAAATTTACAATAAGTTACAATGAAAAATAACTAAACATTTACAATGCAAATTTAGGGTTCAATATTAAAATAAGATATTGTAAGAACAAGAACTGCTTGATTAGACCATCATATTTTGTAGGCTTAAACTTTAAAGTAAGGATTATAGAATATCCCATTATAATTAAATGTACTTAATATTTTAAAAATATACTCTAAAAAGATCAACAACATAAAATTAAAACCCACAATAATATACGTAATCAAATTTTACAACCGACTTTTTATTGTAAGCATTTTTAACCACTAGCATTAGATTTAAGCATTAGATTTTATGCGGGTTTATTACTGACCAGTTTGGTTTCTCTGCATGAAATATTTTGTTTCGACATTCCCTAGCAAAACGAACATCCCAAATACCAAAATGGTATTCTTCCGGGACAATCTGCACCTCCACAGAACCATTTAGAATTTGCAGACTTGGGAGCTCATACCAAATAGATTCCAAATGATCCAAAACACAAGGATCCTTAACAAAGGCGCCAAGTAAGCAGGCTCTCAATATTGACGCTATTGGCACGTGGTTTTTGCTACTGGTGCAATCCTTTTGAAAATATTTTTTCAACTTTTTCACAATGGATCGTTTTGGCAAGCCTTCGAGCATAAAACTGCCCTATCCCTTTTGTCTTGTACATTCGTCGAAATAAATATGTAAAATTTGGAGGTTTGGTAACCTTTTTAAAAATTCATAGCTGAGTTTTAGGTCATCCGTCAAATATAAATAGGTAGTGTAGTAGTGTTCGTTTCTGCAGAATTCAAATCCAGCGATTGATGTGGTATTGGGTTTTCCTCTAAATTAATGTCGTCCAAAATCATGTTTCCAATTTCGAGACAAGCAAGTAAGCTTATTAATGCCGTATTTATTTAACACAGGTCGAAAGTAGATTGTCGTGCTGATACTCAATGTTTGTAGCTGTCGACTGTTGGAAAGTTGTTCT
The DNA here is from genome assembly GCA_034695465.1 of Entomobrya nicoleti. Taxonomy (NCBI): domain Eukaryota; kingdom Metazoa; phylum Arthropoda; class Collembola; order Entomobryomorpha; family Entomobryidae; genus Entomobrya; species Entomobrya nicoleti. Next base: position 4,839 of record JAQFZG010001055.1, on the reverse strand, counting down.
GAAATGGTGTAAATCACGGAATCATTCCAACGAGCATCATTACTAAGTTGCAGGTGAAATTCTGTTAAGCCTGATAAGTGAGGTGCTAGATAGGGCAACAAAACTATATATTGGTCAGTGCCTAATTTGCGAATTCCTTTTGCACTTCCATAATTGCTTAGCATATGAGTCAACCATGCTGATTCCTTTTGTCCGAGTATACCATGTGTTATTCGAGCTCTCCAATCAAACGTTTCCAAACAAGGCAGTTCAGGAAAGAGTCTCCAATTCTCAGGATGTCTGAAATAATTATGGGATTCCCGATCTGAGTTAAAGTCGAACCTTCCGTAAATCGTCAACGATTGTAGGTTGGAAACATTTGAGAGAAGCTTTAAAATATTTTTGCACAATTCCAAATGACACCGAAAATCCCCTCTACAAAAATGGATTTCAAGTGAAGTTACATATTTTCCAAAAACTTTAAATAGGTCCACACCTTTCGCCACAATTGAATTGCAAGCATTGTAGTCATAATAGTTCGGCTCGAGATAAACCAGTTTCCCTGGAAACGGATTCACGCAATAACCATTCATTTGTTGAAGAAATGTCTCAACATGAGATTCACTTTTGAAAACTATTGCTCCAAAATGGAAATTTGCCATACGGCTGTAATTGAAGCTGTTCATTGGATCCCTTAAACTTTCAAATGAATGTGGTCGATTACGGTCTGTATGGTTTTGCAGTACCAAGTCAGCGTCAAGTCTCCAACGTTTCAATACAAGTCGAAGTTTTAGTAACTCTTTAAGCAGACAGTCAATCCATGTCTTGACATAACACTTAATTACTCTTCTTTTGACAAAATGCTTTGTCGCCACTTGCGCTACAACCTGAAAAAAAACATTAGAAAGATAAGTTATGTTTGATTAGTTAAATAATTGAAATCGTTCAAACAACTTATTATTTCAAAACCTTTCAACATCTCTGACCTGATCAATCAACCAGTTCACCTTTTTCTCATGAAAACATCTGTCTAGTTCCGGAAAAGCCAGGAGAACAGCATGAGTATCAGTTGAAAATGAAATGCGGTTCAGGATATACTCCCACACCTTGAATAGCAGCCAAAATAACAAAAGAAAATAACGTTTACGCAACGGTTTGTTTTCAACATTATTCAATGGTATAAGTTTGTACTTAGTTCTTCTGGAAATACAGACAAGGATCCTTCATTCCAAACTGCACTTTTTTCATGATTGTTTGAGTATTTCTCGGAGAAATAATTTCTCCCTAGTTGATGAATACGTTACATGGTTGCAGCCTGCCTTGTTTTTAGTTGGCATTTATTTATTTCAAATAAACTGATTTTGTTCAAGCCAAGTTTGGCGATTGCTAGTTCATAAATGATTATCGTCCAAAACTCGTAATTACTAGAACTTCTAATAAACGCACACCAAATGCCTGTTTTGTATTATTTATTTTCAATACAAGTCTGTTCAACTATGGAGAAATAGAAAGCATTTAATAAAGAGAAGGTTAGATAATTTCGGACTCCTGAGCTAATGTATCCAAAGTTGCACAGCTGATTTACTTGTAGAAATCACGTGATAACATCCAAGATTTAGCTTTGCTTATGTAATGCTATATTTATACTCGTACTCCTGCTGGACTCATGTATCATATGACATAATAAAGTAAGTGGTGTTATGATCAAATGGTCGTTTTTGTATAGCAGCGTAAGTAAGCCAAGCTCGAATATATCTGATTGCTATAAAGCAAAGTTTCATAACCAGGCTGAACCCAATAGCAATAATGGTAGAAAGCTCTTATCTTTTAATACATGTAACGTTAAAGACAACCATATATACATTATGTTCCAAGTCTAAATCAACGTCAGTCATTGATTACTTTTTTGGTGTATGAAGGCAACAAAATACTAGAGAAATTAAAATTTCTGCACTTGTTTACGTATACATGCATAAATATATACCTAAGTATCATATAACAGTGCTTAAAACCAAAGAACAACATATTTTATAGTGACTATATGTAGAGTATACTGAATTTACTTCTGCACTATTGCGCACAAAACTACGTCAGATTTCTTTATTTTTAAACTCTATATAGCAGCACCAGACTTTCCCATATATGCTAATTTAGAATCATGAACCAGTAGATACTGGATTCACGTTTACTCCATTTTAGTTTTCTTGCTTTGCACTGCGCATTGTGTGATACTTATTGACCAAGCCGTTTTTTCGTTTTCTCTGCTTAACATTAAATACCTTTTTTGTCAAGGTAAAATAATTATTTTTTTTAAGAAAGTTTAAAAGTACACAAAGCACATCAAAATCACACAAAATGGAAGAAAATGATATAGCTGATGGAAGGATCCTACTTGGAATTTTACCGGAAGTGGTACGTATAGTTTAATCAGATTGAACATTCATCAAAAGTTCACATATTATTTAAACACACTTCACTCATTTTTTTAAATTTAGGCTTGGAAGATAGTACTTGAGAACCTGAAGGAAACCACTTATCTAACGAGTTGTACACAATCATCTCACTTCTTTCGAAACCGTTTGCTATCAAAGCGAACAACATTTCTTTTCCCTGAAGTATTTGGATGTCTTGCAAAAGAATACGATAAATGTATTGATGAAGCTTATAAAGACCTACCTCAAGTAGATGACAGTGATGAAGCTTCTGAGGAGGCTGTTCAAGAAGAAGACGAGGGTGAAAATATTTGGAAATTCCCTGGGTAAATGAAAAAATCTTGAAATTAAACATTAATTCCTAATTAGTTTCTCTAAAAGTTAAATCTTTGTATTTTATTTTCTATTGACAGAAACTTTCGATTGGTATGTTCAAAATGGAATAAAGCTGTTGAAGATTACTACCAAACAAACTTGGATGAACGTTATCTCTTACGCAGGCCCACTGGTCGTTGTCAAGGATACTTTGATACGGGACTTGATTGTCTCGAATTTATGGATCATTTTCAAGAAAGTCATGTTTCCGAGTTAGGAGAATCAAGAAGGAATCCATTTTTTCAAAGAGCAGCTCAAATAGAAATCCAAACAGGGAACCACCAAAACATACAACAAGTTTTGGCATTGCTTGCCACATTCGGAAAGGAACTTTGGAACCTTGCTCTTGAAATTCACAACGGTCATGATACCATGGTAGAATTCTACGTGTTCTTGGTCCAACTATTAGAATCAGTACCTAATTTGAAAACCTTGCGCATTTGGTACGATACTGATCATACCTATCCAGTAAATTTTCGTCGCCAGCTTAGTCAAGCGATTATGACGCAACCTCCACCAAGATGTGCAAATTTGACGAAACTTGTCGTTTTTCATCTTCCGAAACAGATTTTTGACGTGATATTCAATAAACATCTTGAAATTACACAGTTGGAAATATCATCCTGTTGTAATGAGTTTCACGTCCAAAACTACGATCCCTTTTCAGTCAGACATCCAATGATACAAGAATTTTCCATTGCGCTAAACGACAAGAAAATGTTACGTAAGCTGACCAGATTTGGTAAAAATTGGAACTTAATGTCCTTTGACTGCGATATGGTATACGACATAACTGAAGAAGAGTTAAGGGCCGTTTTCTTAATTGCGGCTAACAGCTGGCCAACAACTTTGGAGGAATTTAAGCTTGCTCTACCAATGACTTGGGACACACCAAGTGACTATGTTTTTGGCCCTACTCTAAAATTTCGACTGAACTTACCAAAATTGAAGTTCATTCAGGTATCCGCACCAACAAGCTTAAGTTTGGATTTTCTATTGCCAAATGCAGAAACATTGGAAAGGATTCATTTGCATTTTCGTCATTCCGGAAACGAACATCAGGTGTATAATGAGTCAAAAGAGCAACAAGTTGTGGAATTTGTCGGTTTTGAAGATAATCTTGGGGCTTCAAATATTTGGAATCTGTTTCCAAAGCTTGAATGGGTTCGTGTACTGAATCGTATGTTTTATCGGGGCGGTGCACAAGCTGTTGACTACAATGTTTAAAGAAATTTGAAGTTAGCTACATACTAAGTTACATATTAACCAAAATGAACAGTAATTTTAATTTAGGATTTGAGTATATTACAAAAGATTTATTACTTTAAAAATATTTGGTATTCGAAAAAATCATTTTTCTTTTCAAATTTTTTAAACAACATACTTTGAATTTACAAAATAGTAAATTTCAGAATTATATGTTATACATTTATAATACACCCCAAAATTTCACTGTACCATTTTAAAATGTGTATAAATATTCTTATAAATATTAATTGAAGAAACATTTTTCCTAATGTGATTTTAAAAGGTTAGGAGTATTCGTGATTATTTTTGGCTCAAACTCATCAGCCATCTTCAAATGTGGTTTCCGAGCTATTCAGTCTAAGCCCAAGTGGTGTCTATGTAGACACTCTAAGTGTAAAACTTTTGATAAAACCCTTTTGATAAAAATGATTTAATAATTTAAGTGTTCATGTAGACACTTAAAAAGGATTCAATTCAATAATTACAAACTGTGTAGGGCAATAATTTCTTTTAAGTAGTATTTATATAGAGAACAAAATGCTTGATTTTCTGACGTAAAAGTTTTTTTTAAGGAGGCACATCAAAGTGAGCTCGGACTTTTAAACCCTTCCCTGTTCTCATTTACTTCCCATGTTAAACAAAATTTGTCTTTAAATGGTAATATCTTGAATAATACTAGACGGATTTAGTTGAAATTAATTTCATTGAAAAGTTCGATTATTGATGGAGACCTTTATTGGATTGCTTTTCGCAATTAAATATCGGGAAACAGTTTAAAATGCCAATCAAAAAAGGAATAAAAAAA
>JAQFZG010001054.1:0-24102 GCA_034695465.1 Entomobrya nicoleti | reverse complement strand
ATATTGACACATTCAGTGCAAACGTAATAAAAATAACGAAAGCTTTAAAAACTTAAGAATCAGACTGGAAAAATTATAGATTTTTTTATGAAACCGGTTTCCTAATTCCTGCGTATTTTCTGTCCAAAAGTAATGAATTCTTTAAAAAATAAATAAATCAGGTAAAAACGAATGGCTATGCTCGCTTATGGTTGTGTGAGGTGGTAGTAGAAACGTTACTTGTATTAATGATTATTGATCTGATCATCAACGAGAGCAAAAAATGAACAAGTCTTTGAATGAGTATTTAGAATAATAAAAGCAACCAACAACATTAAACAACCCCTAGAGCAGTTGTGAATGTTTGTAATGTATTATGTACGTAGTATATAGTTTTCTATGCTTTTTAAAAAATAAATGTTTTCTCTCTTCATTGTCATAAGTATATTAAATATTATTATTGCATCCGGTTGTTAACACTCGTGATGGTGGTGGTGATAGCAGTTAGTATTATTGATTAATATACATATACGCCTAGTTACTATGAGTTATTACTAATAAGTGTAGTGTTAAAATGCAGCCTGTTTAATTACACTCATCAACTGTGTTTTTCAGCAGTAATGATGTAAGTTAGTTAAGGTTAGTTGAATTGTTTCGTTTGTGTAGCACCAAAAATTATTTAAGTTTATTTACGTTACAAGCTGACGTGACGACCCGTTCATAGATAAAGTGTATGGTACATCAGTTTGATTAATCAATAAATTCAGCATTAAATTTTTTTATTATCTATAATTAGTAAATATTATAATTCTTACAACTCGTGTTATTAATAATCTTTGTGTGATTAGAGCATTCAAATAATAACGGCATCATTGACCCTGACCAGACTTGTTGGAAAACGTTTGAAAAATTAGAGAAAATGTACACCATATTTTAAAAGGTAGCAATCGAAAATAACAATATTTTATTGAACCTTGACAACGAAATGCAAAAGGTATTTTGTTTTGTATTACTTTATGGGATGGTACATGTAAAAGCTTACGAATAGTAAGTCTCCTTTTTGGTATTGCTATCAGATCGCTTGAGTGCATTTCTGTCTTGTCAATAAAAATGCGTTGCAGAATTAAATTATTGTTTAAATTGAATATATAATAGGCACACATGCCTTTTGATTAATCGTTAAATTGTATGAAAAAACCCAAGGATTCATATTTATTGCTCTTTGCATAAAAAATGTGGATATGATGTTGTTGACCAAATAATAATTCATTTTTCATGTGAAAAAGAATAAAAAGAGGGACGGATTATACAGGAGGTGAGTTGGGTCACAAGAGAATACTAAACATCTTTGTCTGAGACATAATAATGTGTATAAATAAGAAATTTAATGTTATGATCATAAGGTCATAACCAAAAACACAAATGCCAGCATAATTGATCAATTTATTTCTTCAATCACAGATTTTATGCACAGAGAATTGAAGAAAACTGTTCAAAATATGTGTTCAATAGTACAATAATAATATGATATAAAAAATATGTTCATTAAACAGTTGAGATTAATTGAATGCACATCTTCTTCGGTAGCTTTTTCAGAATTAACCAAAATTAACGACAAAAACTCTCAACAGAACGAAGCCTCATTATGCCAGCTTGAATTCTGAAAATAATATACGTAAGAATATGTATGCTCTAGTACATACAAAGATTAATGAAAGATGTCAACATAAATTAATTATTAAAAACCATCGAGCAATTGGGTGACAAATAATGTCATTAACGTAACTTCATTAAATGTTTAAGTAAGTCAAGGTAAAAAGTGAAGTAAGCCAGTTATATAAGTCAAGTTTCATTCATTTCAAATCAACAAAGAAACCCCATATACAAAATTATCAAAAAGTAAATACAGAAAGAAGTATCTGTGAAGAGCTGAAGATGTTGATAAATTTTTGTTGGTGGAATGAGAAAAAAATAATCTTGTTTTCATAAGTGATCTTCTTGTGTATTTATCATCTTGATTCCAGTTTCAAAATAATATACATTTATGCCTTTTAATGAGTCAATACTTAATAATACTTAGTCAAGGACATGCATGCATTATCAAACATGGTAACCAACTGAGCTGAAATTAGTGGTTGTATGTGTAGAAATGTGTAATGATGATAATTTTTTTTAAAATGAAATGCACAAAATATCGATGATCTAGTGTCGTTGTTGGAAATAAACATCTTATAATTAGTTCAAAGTAATCTTCGTCGTATTCATTTTTATGAACGCCTACTTGTAAAATGAATCTTCCTTTTTGTGTTGCCACTATTGCTCTGTGAGTAGCATATTAATATGTTGTACGTTACACATAATCTGCAGGAGATTGCGTCGAATGAAAATGTTTAATATATATCTTAAAATTTAATATGTTATGCATTTAGGTTGTCTAAGATCTTATAAATACGGACTGAGAAATATATGTTTTTCTTATCTATTTATAAACCCAACGTATACGCAGCAGTTGTGTAGTCAACTATATTACTTGTATATTTGGTATCATATAATTTAAATTATTACTTTGGTGTTTCATTATCCATTGTGGTAATAGATGTAGTCATGTTTTGTTCATAATAACGATAATAATCAGAATAATAATTGTTGTAGTGTACAGTAGTAATGAGAATAAATGAACATGTTGTTTTTAATAAGGAGAGATATATTATATAAAGAGTACTTACTGGTTTTGCCGAAGTTATCATGATGTATGTATGCATAATAATTTTGAGAGAGAGAGAGAGACTGAAATTTGTAACACGAATACGAGAGAATAAAAAGGAATGGCCTTAATCAGTACGGTTGATTATCATGACAACTCGGTTCCCCTAATAGCGAAATATGATGTTTTCGACGTAAACGTATTTGACCACGGTGGCGACCACGTTGCTGCCCTTGACGAATCCTTCACCGTCTTGACTCTTCTTCTTGCCAGGTTTGACGGTCGTTGTTGGGGCTGTGGACTTGTTGCCAAAGAAAATGTTGGTTTAGACGTCCTCCGTAAAATTTGGTGTGATACTGACGATGAAACTAGGGATGATGAGGAGTGCTCTGATTGGAGTAACAAAGAGCAGCATGAAGAAGACGACGATGATGTTGTTAGCGGAGGGACTAGCTGTCCAGCAGCTTGGTAATTGTGCTGTGGCTGATGGTGATGCTCTGAATGATGGCTAATATCATTAATGTTGCCACCATTTTCGCTCTTTTGAACGACGACGTTCTTCCCATTTTCATCGTAAATTGTGGCCGTGTTAGTTGTTGTAGAACGACTTTGATGTTGATTGCGAAACAGTGCTATTGACACTGTGGATGATGCCAGGAGGAGTAGATGAAGATAGCTGGAAGCTGCATGAATAATAGCTACCAGCAGTATCAAGCTACATGGATTGGCAAGCAGGTTACTGTACAAGGCATATGTGGACTGAGCTGATGACTCTATATCTGGAATGTTGTTCTCGGACTTTGCTACTTTCAGTATTGAAAGGAGGGGATGGTGACGAATTAAAGGATGTTGCTTCTCGATCAACAGTTCTAACACTTCTAATGCGGGAAGACATTTTTTCTGTTATTGACAAGGGGAAAAAAGTAAAACGAATTTAAAATGCATTCCTTGACAGAAAGGAAACAAGACGCACATTCATGATGTTCATGTCAACAGCGTCATTGGTTATTGTAGCATGAATGGTATGCGTACATATCCAAGCAAGCGTTTTGATTAGCAATATGCATGACGACGTTCGCAAATAGGGTAATATGAGAAAATAATGAAATATGCATAATAGAATTTATGACTAATAATGTAGTCTAACCTTCTCCAAAATGAAAAGCTGGCCACTTGGCTGCCTAGTTCGAGAATCAGCAAAATCCTCTTCCGCTATTGTAGCATTAACTATAATATTTTCCCCTTCAACTTTGTACAGCCCCAGTTGACATTCCGTCTGCAAGAAAACCAAAAATACATTTTTTTCCAAATCAAGAGTTTATTGTTCATTTTGTAAAAACTTGATTCATCTTTTCCAAGGCACACATATCTACTCATCCATTTGAAGTGGAAGATTAAATTAAATTTCCTTAAAGGAATTTTTTAAAATAATGTTACATACGTTACGACAAAGACTCGACCTACTACATTGAGATTGTTAAAGATTTGACTTACTGCATTGAGATTGTGAAAGATTTGACTTACAGCATTGAGGTTTCTCAAATCATCTAATGATGCATCTTCTTCATCTTCCGGGTAGAATAAATGGTGATTGTTTTCTGGTGAGATGAGTTCTTGCAGTGCAGCAACAACATCTTTGACAGAAAGCTTAGTATGTTTTTTCAAAACATTCTCGTCCAGCATAGAGTAGCCAAGAAAGAGAAAAACTCCATTGGCGAGAGTGTACGTACCTGTAATTTTAATGAAACGCATAAAACATTGCATTGCACATGCACACCCGCCCGACATGGTAATTTCCACTAAATACATTATGTGAAGCCCTATGGGACCACTAAAACAAATTATTTATGTTTGCTCTCCATGTTTGCCTTGTAGCATTCAGAACACTGAGCAATTTTGATTTGGTAACAAAATGACCAAACAAAATAGTATCAACCTCAACGAATCTCTAAACCACGATGGAAGTCTGGCCTCGGCATATTATAAATAATATTTTCTCTCTCTCTTCCTCACTTTCTCTCGTTCAAACGTGAGATTTTATTTATTTTCCATGTTTGTATGAACACCAGGAGCACGAACTGTAGTGAAACATATTCGACAGGGTTATGAATGGATTTACAGCATGAGAGTTGACGAATGGGTTGAAATCGGAAGCTCTTAAAGCCAACACTCTCCATACTCGTTTCTACACACTTATATAACCTGCCTGCTTACAGCATTGTGAAAGTATACGAAAAAAATATACACACTGCAAAAAAATCTAAAATACATGTCTCGTGTCGTGAGCTTACAATAAAGTCCTACACACATATACATGCATAACCGCTATGCTAGCAATCCTCCATCCAGTTTTTCCAATATTCGAAACTCGGGATATTGACATTGCCATGACTATGACATGGGAAACAACAATACAACATGTCATGCAACAAATTCTTTTGTTTTTTTGTAGCCAAATAACCTTAACTTCCAAAATTTGTGACGAAGCAGTTGGCGACAAATGAGCCGAATAAGCTAAAAAAAAAGTTTATCAAAGTTCATTTTTGACAGGTTTGATGTGTTTTATACATACGTTTTTATGCACTTGTTTCCCGGCCTCGTGATACACATCAACTAAAGGGAGAGGCCAATGAAATAAGTATTTTATTTTACATATTATGCATATAAACACATATAAAAAATTGTGGGTAGCCATTTAATGTCGTTGTTGTTATTGCTGTGCGAGATATGAAAAAAGGAGTGAGGAAAAATCTCACCCATTCACATGGATTTGCTGTGAAATTACTCACGCACATGGTGAGTTTCTACACACTGTATTTTACTTATTACTGTTTGGAGAAATCTATTTTTTTTTCTTATTGAGTGAGCCATTTTACAATACGTTTGTTTTTTGCTACTACACAGTTCCGTGTGCAATCACATTGTTCCCTGTACAAAAATAAACAACATACACTCCAAAAGATATTAATGGTTGTAATGAGACAGTGTGTACTGCGTACAATAAACGGGAAACAATTTTTCAAACTGTTACTACATTTTTATGTCATTAGTAATTTGCTCCCCATTCCCCCATATACTCAGCCAAAACAATTACACAGCTACCTGAACTGGAACATGTGTGGCTATTTAATGTACAAAAGTAATAATGATAATAATAATGACAACACGACTAGACCATACCACACAAAAAGGTGCCTTTCGTGTCCAGAGTATATATATTTGTACTGCAAATTAGCAAAGAATATTCCCCTTCCTCTCTTTTTAAATAGAAAAAAAAAATCAAATTCCCCTTCACTCTTTCCATATTCAGCTATTTGACTACTTATTATGCATGCTAACCGTGTATACTAAATTGATGATGATGATATGATGGAAAAAGTGATGTTAGTCGTGATATTATTAGCTAGTCAGCAGCAAGTAACTATAATTTTCTTCCGTAGAGAAATCAAGCATAATAATGTCAGTGGTAATGCCGCCGTGCCGCCACTACCACTACCAAGGCTACTAAACAAAAAGCAACCTTCATTTCATCATCATCTTCACCGCTACCGCAACTAAATACTATACCATCGTCTTCGCTAGCTTCCTTCTTCGAATTTAAAAAAAGGACTTGTTCAAAGAGCTTTTCTTTGAGATTGCTATATTAGTAGTCGTAGCAGCAGTTGAAAGAGCAGTTATAATTAAAAGTTTCTTGCTTCTTGATTTATGGATATGAAAAGCCATTATCATAGATGATTTTCGACTTGTTTTTCTTCGGTCCCCTTTTTCGTCTCAGTTTTCTTTACTTAAGAACAGAACAGTATGTTCTTTTTGCGACCTAGCTAACATATATGCATAAATTTTCTTTTCTTCTTATAAAAATTTACTCAGTGTTAGGAAACAAGAGAAATCGCTCAATGGAGTAAATTACAAGGGAATATAATATATATTGTATAAAAATTCTGTCGGAAAATTCCTGTAAATGTGTGCTCCTCTTGTTTTACCGACGTGTGTGTGGTTTGTTATGTAATATTTTTAAAATATATATTTTACAGAGTGAAAGGCACTACGAATGCCACGAATCACGATGATATTTTCTGATGGCTGTGGTTTGGTTTGGTTAAATCATGGAAAATATACACAAGTATTTTTTCTGTTTTCTTCCATCCTTCACTATTTTTATGAAACACATTCACTTAAGCTTACATAGCAAAAGTTGGACTGTTGCCTCGAGCATGCACTTTTTTGCTTTGCTGGTGACAAACAATTAGCAATAAATTATTTGAACACTTAATATTTATGTGTAGCTGCACATATCATTTTTTTAAATCAGAAAGTTAATCTTTTTTCTTGTATGTGCAAATGCATGCAAGTATCGCAAAACACCCAGAAGCAAACCGGCTACCATTTGTATGACAATTATAAAATGCAATAAAGGTAAAGGTAAGCTTCATTTTGGTTCCGTCTACTGCACACACTTTAATTAAATGAATACTTTTTTACTGTTTAAATACTTTGACAGTGTTGAATCACTAGTTTTATGCGCTATGCAAACAACATTTGACATTTTTGAAGAAAAAAAAAACGAGACGATTGTCTGAAGTCAGAGAACAGAAGTGAGCTTTTCAAAGTCGTGCTTCTATAATTTGTTATTATTAGACATAGCAACGTTCACTCACACACTTTGTGCGTAGTAGGATAATGACGAAAGACTGCATAATTAGAGTCCCATTTTGCTTATTACTATCACAAGTCGGAGCCGACTTCACCAAAAAAAACTGGGGTAAGTGGAAGCCCTGTTTGATGACAAATGAAAGCCATGTATATTATGAAGTTGATAATTCTTAAAATATATTTATCATCACGAAAACAAATCTACATAAGCGAAGACGTATAATTAGCTAAATTATATAATTTCTCTTTACTTATCTTATAATTATACCAAAATTGTTTAAACATGTATAGGTGTATGGGCAGAAACTATTTGGGAATTATGCACAAAATAATAATAAATCTTGAAAGAGTAAACAAAGCAAAAAAGGTGTGCGTTTTACTTACTTCGGTCAGGTTTCTCACATATGAAACGTCCAGCATAACATATGCATTTTCCTCGGTGGGCAATGTACTTTGGCATGCCATGGTGCCAAACGTCACCTATTCGAGATGGACATGATTTCGTTTCCAGACAGTCCACAACGGAGCAAATCGCTGCCTCTGATCCTCCCATTCCACATGAACAAAGCTCAGAGCAGGAAGGTTGTTCCTCTCGGTAAAGCTAAAAAACAACAATACCATTTTGGCATAAATAAAACATGTAGAGAAAACTACGAAAAATCATTAAATTGCATTAAATCATTAAATATATATATATACATAACTGCATCATGAAAATGAATTTACGCTTATTTAAATCAGATTGCAGTTGATGTATATACGTTAATAGTATCTGGCACTGCAATGCTGTGGAATCAACAATACCATTCGGCTGATTTGCAAAATTTGCAAGTAATCCATTTACAATACCGCCGGTAAATTCGCCGTAAAAATCGATGGCCCATTGCATTAAAAACTTTATTCTAATTTCTAGCATAGCATTATTCAATTACATGTTTATGCTGGCCCTGGAGTGCGTTGTGATATCCGCATATCTAGTAATCATTGTATGCTGCTTTAATGCTAATTTCATTTAAAACATTACTACTGCATCAGGAACACATATATGCTAGCTATTTAGTATTTTCTGCATGAATGATTGGAAAATATGGGTTTGCAAAAGCGAATTTGTGGTTAGACATCCATGTAATGTAATTTTGTTTAGAGATTCGATGCACCAAAGAAGCTGAGAAAAATTTATGGACGCTTCAGGATTTATGGGAATTGGGAAGGATGGCTGACTTTTTTCTATGCAATTCAAAGTTAACGCTGTAAAAATAGTACCCTTATAATATAACTTATATGTATGACTAAGGCGGAACTAAAAATGGTACAAAAACACATCTTTTATACAGTGAAGTGGTGCACTGCACATAAGCGATAATCTCATTATGTATGTAAATGTGCATCATGAATGGATTATCCTTATCGGATCTGACATTCTTTAAAAATGATCTAGACGCCTAATGGTAAAATAATATCTATTTATTTAAAATTTATGACTACACATGTTTCAATTTCAATGCTTATACTCGATTTTCAAAAAACTTGGTTAATATTAGTTAGATGAAAGCAAATCTGCCGATCTTCATTTAGCACACGCACTATGCACATTTATATTTCGATCAAAATGCCCTGTGCTACATTCATCTTCTAATGATACTCATTTTAAGAACAGGTAGTTATGCGACAGCCAAGTTTTTTGGTAAACATCTTTCCTACTTTCACTGCAAAGTGTTTTAATGTATTAGGGAGTACACATAAAAAAGGTGACAAAATACATACCAAACCTTCACACTCCCACCTTTTTTACTCACTGGATAAATAAAACAAGTAAATACGAAATACTACCGTGGCGGAAGCCCAATATATATAAACTGTAAAATATCGAAAACAAATGTTTCTAACGATAATATAATGAATACATACATCATACAGGCTCTTGCTCAACACATCATATCAAATTTTCCAACTCGTTATCTGCTACACCCACCACATTTACATTTAACAAGCAATCGTCAAAGAATTGGCTCTAAGAAATCAAGTTGAAAGACAGACAGACAAATACAACGAAATCCTTTGTCCAGTAGTTCTCATCTTGGTTCCGTGCAAAAAAAAACTGCTGCTCATATAGCGCATTTGGCCTTATAACGTGATGGAATACATGCAAGTAAAACAAGTCGTATTTCAAATGTCTACAAAGTTCCCCGAATCTGGGCCAAGTCCAAGTAAACAAATTGCTTGGCCATTATACTGATCGTGAAAATTTATAACCTGAACTATCCACCAGCATCAAAAGAACCACCTACCAACTTCGTTTTTTTTCTCACTCTCTTCATGTCCTACACAATATTTTAGAGCAGTAGTGGTATGTTGGTGGTATATAGCATCTATTTAGTAGTATTTAGCAGTATTGATGTCATGTGATCTCCTTTTTTTTAACGGAGAATTTATGCAGCAAGCACTATTTCTATTTAACACTACCATTCCCCGTCACTATCCTCGAATTTTTAACTGGAATGAACAGACAGGAGAAATATACTTGGCTGGATGAAACAAGACGGAGACTTGCAGTTTTACTTTTTGTACATATATTTTATCGTTACCTTCCCTTAACTTATCTTCTTTCATCATTATCATCATGATAATGGGATGCCTTTTATAACATTAATATACACAACCAAAAAAAAATGTAGCTATACTGTTTTTATGACTGTTTAGACGATGATGATGATGATGTGTGGTGGAGGTGTACTTAAATACTTCCCTTTTAAAAAGATCTTCCACATTTTTCACCACAGGAGGATAACTAGAGCATCATCAACTGATGATGGTTGAGTTAACATTTTTGTAGTGTCGCTATGTATTATTGTGAAAGTACTGGGCCAGCTTGTACAGTACATAAATTTTGTAGTAATTTCATCATCGTCTTCCGGAAGGATGAGTTATGCTTCAAGAAACTTTAGTTGGCAAAGAAATAAACATGGGCCCGCCTTCTTTAGATGCCTGTAAATTCTCTAGTCTATACGGCCTGCTTTCAAGGAACTAAGAATGTAGTACACACACACACACACACAGTATTAAAAAAAAATACATGCCATGATCATTTGATAACCATGATAATGAAAATGAAAGTAGTATGCAGTCTTCGTTTACACTGAAATATTATGAGTGTAGTAAAAGTAATTGTTTTAATCCAATTTTCTGATTCCATTTATTTATGTGCGTGCACACGTGTATATAATGCTATGCGAATATATTTTGTTGGCCATTTCATTTGAAATTTTAATTAAGATTGCAGATTTTTCTTTTAATTATCATTTAACTGATTTTAAACAAAACAGAAGACAGAAATACATGTTGAACAGAGTACAGTTGACAGTACACCGTGTACCGACGGCACCCTGCCCTGTGTGTTGTGTATATTTATTTAGCTTGAGAAGAGGAGGGAAGCTATTTATGGAGTACATTATCCGAGTAAAGTGGACACAATTTGGTCATCACTGTTGGTACCACTGCACGCATGAGTCGTCACAGTCATCAGTTGACTGATCACTGTCACTCTATCACTGATAAATTCTCAATACACTACTAGTATAACGCAGAGCAGAGGAGAGCACGAGCACGAACAAAAACACAAGCTTACTAGCACAGCATCGTATCGTGCCGAGTGAGTGCTCTCGATTCGATGTTCGATCGAGTGTAGCGCAAAAATGTATGGAGCCGATGCGATGCATGAAATACATATATTATGAGCGAAATCATTTTTTATCATGTGACTTTTGGGACACAATCTAACCAGATAATGTACTTCATAAAAAGCTTCGTTTTTATTGTGTAATATAAATATTATAAATCAAAGCAAAGCAGCGACTCGTGAGCTGTCATCGTAAGGTTGGCTGTTTACTTATTCTCCTTACGTTTTTTTGTTTACACCTTCCCAACAAATAATTTACTGTATTGTTTGAATTTTTTAAACGAAGAAAGAAATGGCAACCCTTTCCTATTGTGTTTTTTTGTATTCAACGAAATCGTCTATTTACGTAACGGAAATAATTACGTTACACTATAAGCCAAGATACTCGATAGAATAGAGCAAATATTTTAGATATGAACGTAGTAGGTATCTAATTAAAATTAAAAGAAACTTACCCGTCGTGAGGTGCCTTCCCGAATCTTTTGATTAGGTTGCTTTGGTCGTACCACCAGACAATATTCTGAAAATTTAAACACAATTAATTATTGCGCATGTTTTTGTTTTTGTTTTTAGGTGCGGTTCATTGACAGGCATTATAAGAAAGATAATCCAATAATTTAAGGCGTACTTGGAGGCTGCGTCGTGGTGGCAGGTTCCGTCCTGCCTGTGGTGGTAGTAATTGTTGTAAGTTCTTCAGACGTGGTAATTTCACGATTACCAATTGTGCTCACACTCGTACTTAAATCGTGCGATGGACCCGCTCTTGGTGGTAATTGCAGACTTTCATCAGTTACACTACCATGGCGTCCACCACCATTTCTTCCACCCGCATGGGAGTATGGATTATAGTTATTATTATTATTGTTATTGTGATTTCTGTGTCCATTCTCATCCGGATGAGGATGAGGGTGACGAATTCGCGCTGTGACGGTGGATGAATGTGTCGTTGTGTATGCAGATGCTGGGTTGTCAGTTCGCTGCTGCGGTGGGGGTTGACGAGGTATACCTAACGGCGTGCTCAGCACATCATTTCCAGGCACACTTTCATTGTAATACTCAGTCTCCGTCGGGGCCTGGCTTATAGTCGTTGTCGACCTGGGAACAGGATTGAAGTTCTTCGAACGATGAATTTCTAGATGGGACTCCACTATAATTTTAAATGACACAAACAAATATATGCATTTTATGTTCTCAAGTTACTTTTGCTAGTAATATTATCATCATCCATCAGCATTAATTGTTTTGCAATTTTTTCTTTGTAGTTTGTTGTCCTCGTTTTAACTGGGAATACACTAAATGGTAAACCTGATCAACTTACCTACACATGGATTTACCCAAAGAATTCTCTGCCAATCAAGACAATCGTATAGTTGAATGACATCAGTTCCATTACAACCACAGAAGAACCTCAGCTTCGTTCCTAGAATGTTAATCATTGCATTTCTGCACTCAACCGTAGGCCCTGCGCACTTTCTCGTCACGCTGTCCACCGCACAGGCTTGTTCATACTCTTGTAATCTGACCCTAGAATTTTCAAAATGGTTTTTTGTTAAGCTCATATTATTTGTAGCAAGCACACAGGTACACACATTTTTTGATCGTATCGTCAGCGGAAAAAGAAAATTTGCATGGTTTACAAAGAAATCCCCAAGAAGCCATTTTTTTCTCCGGTCACAATGACAACACATGCATATTATCCCACATCAATCAATAATAACCCACTATTAAATACGCACTTCTATGCCAACGAGTACGATATTCTGCACAACAAAAGAAAATGTTTAATGCGACTGGTTTAACTGGAGTTAATAATGCAAAGAAAACTTTCTTCTCGTGTCTTTTTTCCCTTTTCCTCACCAAAATTAACTGAAGAAAGTGTCAAAAATAGAAAGTTGTGAATGTACAGTTCTCATATTCGTTTGGCATTTCTTCATACTAATTTGTATATCGAAACCCATCATTACTCACCTGCAGTCATGTTGTGTACGACAACTGTCAGCTAAGGAGTTACAAGAGGGAAGATTAGCACCCAAACCCAGGTCACCTCTTTGGGCACACACAGGATGTAACTGTTCTTGAGCAATAATGCACTGGTCATATCGATTATCTGTCTTTCTGTAATATTTAAACAAATAATATCACACATTATAGAATATTTCAAGTATTTAATTTTTATTATGAAAAAAAAAACGAACAAAATTTCCATCGAAAGGTAAATTTTCATGCTATGCTACAATTTTCCACACATCCTCATCATACATCCAATTCATATAAAAATAACGTTGCGTATTTGTTTGTGGACGACAGAGTGCAAAAACAAGTACTTCCGGAAAAAATATTGAAAAATGTAACCACAATTTATTATGTGCCTCGGTATAAAAAACCATGTGCATATTTTTTTTTCTGTATGCATAATGTTTTTGTTCACTTGATTCATGAATACTTATGAGCATTTATAATACGCACATATTCCTCTATTACACTATGATGACTATACCACGTGAAGAAAAAGACAGACTAGAAGTGAAAGGAAAAAATTAAAACATTTTGTGTACCATGTGTCAAAATGTTTTGATGAAAACAGTCAGTATGTATCTAGCTTGTATGCCTGAAAGTACTAAACATTGGCCTGTGATTAGCACATTATTACAGTTTTTTTCATACCAAGCATTATAATAATTCAATCACCCTGAAATATTCCAAACTTTTTGATGGTAATCTACATGTGTTCTACCCATAACAAAACACACGTTTTCATCACTTTTCTACATCTCATTGTTAGCAGTTATTTTTATATTGATTTTCTTTGCTTAACCACTTTTTTCATTTCAGGTGGTACATGGTACATATAAAAATATAGAGGTAGTTGGTACTACAATAAGAGAAAACACAACTTTTAAATAGAGAGCCCAGTGATTGTGAATGGTTTTTTTGTGTTTGCATGTATGTTTTTATGTATGCTAGCCTATGTTGATATATTGCTTTCACTCCTGCCATCTCCACAAAGCGACTCAGCCAACAATAACAACACCATCGAAAAAGAGAGGCGTATGAAGCATACTAGAAAGAAAATGTAATAGTGCTGGTGCTTGTAGAGGTTACGCTAGTGCTGGTTTGGAGAGTTGATGTTGATGATAGTACTGCGTTTAGGAAATGTCTTTTATAATTTCAATATAACACATTTAAAAGGCAGCAAAAATATATCTACATTCATAGCAGTTTTTGTACTTTAGTTAGAATGAGGTGAAAGTAGTAGTGCAGTAGTGGTAGTATCAAGCATAAAATGAATGTGTAAAAAAGGAGTGAATGAGTACAGAATAAAAGTCAGGTTTGTTGGTAAGTCAACCAGCAAAAACGATATAGAATGCTAACTAACACCATATCACACTACCATGTGATATATACTGTAGGTATTGTGCTTGTGCGCTCATATAACTTGTATAAAATGAGGAGAGAAAGAGAAAGTACGGCATGCTGGTAAAACTATATACGCCAAATGAGTCCTTGTAAGTCCATCACCGTCTTTCACTTTTCCGCATTGTCTACCTGCTAAACTAGCCCGAGCACACACACACAAGTATTTATGTACAGATATATTCATATACGTAGACTTTACACAAAACGGCTTGCTTGCCTGTAACTATATAACTGCTGCTATATAACTTTGCTTGTCGTGTGACTTCTGCCCGGTGTAAAAACATCTCTCTTTTTCTAAAAGAAAAATGTTAGTGTTGCATTCATGCTACGTATTTTGGTGTACTATGGTATGTACTTGTGGCCGTGGTATACAGTTTTAGGCTACCTCTTCTGCTGTACAATATTATTATGTACTTTATGGTATTTTCAAGGAAGAGAGTTTCCGCATTTTACTTGTATGTGCTTACTTGCATGCCACCAGTCACCATAAT
This sequence comes from Entomobrya nicoleti, assembly GCA_034695465.1. Classification (NCBI taxonomy): domain Eukaryota; kingdom Metazoa; phylum Arthropoda; class Collembola; order Entomobryomorpha; family Entomobryidae; genus Entomobrya; species Entomobrya nicoleti. The sequence goes on along the minus strand of JAQFZG010001054.1, from coordinate 9,182 downwards.
CATGCATGCATGCATTCACAAAAGAATAAGCAAATCGTATTCCTTTGGATAGACAAGAAAAACGTACCTTGGTTTTCTTGTGGGCTACAATAACATGCGGCGAGCATAGCATGTATATACGCTTTATTTTAACAACTTGCAAAATACAATTTACGATGGTCACCCGTTCTTTATAAATACAGAGTACGTGTACTTTCACCACCAACTTCGCTTAAATGTATAATTTCTTTTTTCTTTCAAAATGGAACATGATTTAAAATTTGTGTTTAAGTAGAGAAAAACCTAGTTGCTTGCACATGGTACAAAATGTGTACGTAGAAAAAAGTCAGCTCACTCATTATAGTGTAACAATTGTGTTACTTCATCTTACGATACTAAGAATCCCGTTACGTGAAAACTAGACTTTTGGTATGAGATAAGAAAGGTGACGCAACAAAAGGTAAGGCCACAATGAATATGTTAGTTATTTCTAAGCTGAATATTTAAAATAAATGCCGAAGGTCACATTAAAATATTTGATAACATTGACTAGGTATACAAAACCTGCGTTTAGGTATGCACATTAAAGTAAATCTGACCAGAGATTTGATAAGTGTGTACATAATGCCGCAACAAAGGCATGAAAAACGTTACAATCTAATTTGTAGCATATACATATTTGCATGGTACGTACCTAAATCCTTTTAGGTACAATGAAACCCCGAAAAAAAATTCACACCTACGGAAGTTAATTATGGATCAATAATCTTGCTGATGCCACCCCCGCTTAACTAGACATGCCTTTGCATTGCAGGCATCATGTGAATGAGATGTGATGAGCAATAATCCCGAAATAGCTTCCTCCTCATTTTCTGCTTGAGATCACCCACAGCAACCAACTTTTTTCCACTGACATGTGAGATGAGATGTTGCTTGGTGTTGGTTTCTTGGAATTACCTACCTACATTATTATCAGCACTACTACACCTCCTTTTGTTATTACTTCCACTACCACCAGTAACCTAAATTTCTAAATATACATGCACGTTATTACACCACCATTGATACTGATGTTGATGATGATACATTATGCATGTCATCCTTGAAGTATTTATATAAATTCTGCAACCTTCATTGACATCCACTACCTAACCTTTCTCTACTTTCTCCTCGCATACAGTTTTTACTCACGCACACTCTTCTGTAACAAGGAATTAACCTTTTTTTGTATGGGAAGTCGTGGTGGTAAAGAAGAAATGTTGATGAAGATTGACTTTTTCTTAAACTTCTTAGCAACTCTACCACGCACACTACTTGCGAAAGATGTCTGGTGGGAATTTGTTTCCTTTCCAACTTGCGTCTTTTCTAAACGTTTTCTGTTGTTTGTCAGGTGCTTATTTATTTATGATGGCCTTTTATTCAAAAAAACACCTTCGCTTAAAAACCACCACTAAAATGTAAAAATATCCTTATTAAAAATTATTCACCGAAAATAACACTCATTTTCTATTTTTATACGTAGCACACGTGAACTATGATCACCCAAAAAGTAGTTTCATGTGCAAAAATAGAATTCCTCACAGCTTCCCAACAAATTTTGGCTACATTTATACCTATTCCATCATTAGTTTCACAATAAAACAAGAAAAGCGCCGCGACCGCTCGTTGTACATTTTTTAGCGCTTTGTAGACTATATAAACGGATAATGTACACAAATGTTGGATACTTGATGACAGCTTTATGGTTTCGCATATTATCCTGGTTCATTACTATTTAATTTGCAAATTTTACTTTTACTAACGCCATTTCAGGTAGATTCTATGCTGTTTAGTTCTCTTATGTTTATGGTACACATCAACTGCTTTATTTCCTTGTTCTTACAAATACGAGAAGTGGTACAAGAAGGATGAAGTGAAACGGAAGTCATTGCTCTGATTATGTATAATTTAATAGGACATTATACCATACAGATTACAATTTCTCCTCGTGTATGGTAAGGTGCACTTGTTTTGAGTGAATTTGAAGGAAACCACTGCGATCATCAGGATGACAATGCAGTTGCTATTGCATGCTTCAGTTGCATTTAGTCATAACAGTAATAAAAGGAGTTACAAGATGTGTACTTGTGAGATATATTACTTGTGTAGAAGGGTTAAAAACGAACTAAAAGCTTATAAGGTGAACATTATAAATTATAAATATAAAATGTTGATTTGAGGTAAGCTCATCACATGGTTCTGCTGAAATATTCGGTAGTTTTATGTACTCTGTTCATTTTATTGCATGAAACTTTTATTGAGGCCAATGACTCGTCGACGAGAACACTTTGGAAATTTTAGTGACTCGTTTTTAATATGTTTTTTTTTTGCTGTATGGCGTTTGTATTGTTAGTGTACTTGTAGTTTAGCTCAGTTTATCACCGTAAAACACACAAAGTACTTTTAGTCCCTCTATTTAAATGGGCTTTAATGGCAACTGTGGCATTATTATAGTTAGGTCCGTGTTTTCTGGGAAAGTGCATAAAGTAAAGACACACTGCGTGCATATTTTTGTCATATTACTTTATTTTAAAAGAAAGGTGACAATGATACCAGTTCTTGAGAAATGGGACCGTCGCTACTTAAATATCTAATGTTTCAATGCTTCTTACAACATGATAAATGTAGAATACACAAAATATGCACATTTTTTATTATTTATTACCGCCGGACTACTAGAATTTTAAGAGGGCCACTTGTATGAAAAATGCGTTTTTTGTTTCATTTTAGTACCTTTTTTATATTGCAATTATCAACAAAGTGGTTACACTTAAATTCAAAATACCACATGAACATCCCCTCAACATCCAACAACTCCACTTGTAACAGTACGGAAAATGGTGCTTTCTTGTAAAGTTATGCATTTCCCCCTTTTGTTAGATGTGTCAAGTCAACCTGCGAGGTATTTCTCAATTCCCTTTCACATTCAACGTACTTAACTGAAAAACGTTCTCTGGTGGACAACGTCTTTTTTTGGTTGAAAAAGGTATTGTTATTATGTGTAAACTCTGAGTATTTGATATATGCACATTTTCATATATTACATACCTGATAAGTTAAGTAGCTGTTACAAGACAGGCTGGAGAAGAAGAATAGTGGTAGTGAAAAGAAGGAAGGAGAAGAAGAGAGAAAAATGGAAAGGCAACAAGCAAAGAAGAAAGTTAGATTGTAGATAAAAGTCACCACAGCCATAAATAAAACTTGGTGTCATACTCCTTCGTTGGTTGTTGCTAGCTTTTTCCTTCCTGTTTTTTTGGCTCCATTGAAAAGCGTATAAAATATTATATGTGTTGGGTACATGTTTCATAATGTGGTGGTGTGTGTGTGTGTGTAAAGTATAAATACAAGAGTAATGGTTGAAAACCGCCAATGTAATATTTTAGTATCAATGTTGAATGTCAGTGTGTGTAAAATAAAGTAAAGTACTTCTCCTTGTGTGGTGGTGGATGGGTTACATACATATTATTCAAGAAAGAAACACATCAAGCGATTGTTGTGTATGCATGTCGGTATATATGTTTTTTATATTTGTATCCGGCCAGATAAGTCTAAAAGTACATGATGTTGAATGAGAGAACGCATTAATTTTTTTTGAGAAGTGCTGCTGTCGCAGTAGCGAAGTGTGCATACAATTCTTTAAAAAGTTGTTTTCATTTAAAAGCAATACTAAAACTACTTGTTCTGTTTTCACAAAACCTTTAAAAACTGGCATTTTGTTGGTAAGAATAGTATAAAACCTCCATGCTAAAAATCACACGGGATTCGGTTTTTAACTTAACTTTTAAGGATATTGGCTATTACGAGGTGGCACACGAGGTGAAATAAAATATTTAAATACATTTTATGGTATAAAAATGTGTGTAAGAAGATAAGTATATTAAGCTGTAAGAAAGCCATCAACTGAGCGCATACAAACTTCAACATAGGCAGAGAAAGAAATGAACTGGAGGTCTCGTTGTGTTGCGTTGCATGTTCACCAATTGTAAAAACAATGGAATATCATTGAGAGCCACATCACATGTTTCTTTTCAGGCTGTCAGTCAAGACAAGCAAGAGGAAACGCACAAAAATTAGATTTCGATTTAAAACTTGTCGAAAAAATAAGAAGCACAGTTTTTATAATGCTACTACAGCTTTTTTATTCGTACAGAAAAATAAAGTATTTTTTTGTGGACTGCATAGCCAAAAAAACTTGATTCTTTTTCTCCACTTCAATTCAACCTGCCCGTCTTATCCCGCTCCTCCACTTTCATCAAACTTTAACCACTTATTATTAACTTGTAAAGGTAAAAACGAGAGGAGCAAATTGGATGAAAAGAACAAAAAGCAGGAAAAAGTGTGCTGTGTACTTTTGATGGAAAAGGGGTAGATTTTCCTTCTAGATTCCTCTTTACACGAAAAGACAATAACGTTACTTTTTTTCTTTCTTGTTCGTCTCTTTTTTCACATATCAGTATAATGATATAAAAATACACTTTGCCTCATAATACGTATGGGAGAGGGAGCAACGGCAGCAGTATTTTTTATTGAACGATTTCTAGTGGATACGCTTGATTCGAAGTTAATGGAGAGGAAAGAAAAATGTTCTTCTTGAGTAGTACAAGTAGTGATGGTGGTAATAGGAGGAAGTAGATAAGCATGCTTACTTCAGTAATAAACAGAATATTATTCGGGAAGAGAAAGAATTTCGTTTTTTTAATGTTTAGCAGCTCTGCGTGTGTAATGTGCATTTACAAAAGTTAGTAAAGAAATCACCTTTTTCTCTTTTTACAAAGTCAAATCGAATTACACGAAAGAGTAAGCTTCTATCATTCGATGAGATCTTCTTTGCAAGGAACATTTTGTCTTTCTACAAAAAATGCACGGAATAAAGTTACGGTCAAATGTAGTTGCATACATGGTACTTTAAACAGATTTTAGGCAGAAAATTTAGCCAACTTGGTTTTCTAACTATTTTACATTTTAAACTAGCTACTATGCTCATTCCTTGAAAATATCGTTAAGTTTCCACAAAAAAGTACAAATACCTTATTCGTCTATCTATCACCGCTAAAATCATCCGGAAGTGAATATAATGATGCGATGTATATTTTCACTGTGAACAAGGAAGATAAAATGAATATATGTATGAGCAAGTGACAGTTCTTTGGTATTCCACAAGTTGCTTCAGAGCCTGTGGTTTGCAGTCTCATATTTCCCATTTGGAGAATGTTACCACTAGTTCTAGAGGAAGATGGGGAAAAAATCATATTGATATTCATTGCTGAGCTGTGTTGAATGAATGTACAAGCTTTTTGTCCTCCCGTACGGCTATGACGGGATATGTTGTTGAAATAAAATAATATGTATAGTGAAAGCAATAATGTATTCTAGTAATAGTCTTTATCATCACCACTTCAAAATATAATGGGAAAACGGTTTTATACATATATTCTACTGGAAAATATAATCTTAGCAAAGTATAAATGATATTGTTTATCTTTAGAGAATGTTTATAAGGTGAACTTTTAAAAATGATGTCTACTCAACAACACAGAGCACATGCTGAGTTCATTCCCGTACGATATCGTTTTCTGATAAACCTTACTATTTTTGTCATTGTCATTTCTTTCGATAATCTTTTAGACGATTTCCTTTCACAAAAGTGTGCAAGAACAGGAAAAAATATTTTAAGCCAGAATATACTGTTTTTTCGACCATTAGCTGAGATCGACGCGAAAACAAGAAAATGGAGAGCAAACAAGAGAATTGTTTCTCTTTTGTTGCCATGTACGTGTTTGAGGGGAAGTGTTAGAAGAAAATACAATAAATATATATGACTTGAGCATACATATAAATAAATATGCTCCGGAAACTTTCCCATTATTTCAAGCTAAAAGTCTCATTCCATCGTTTCCTTTCTTTTTGTTTCTATCAAAGTAGTGAAGCACTTGAAACACAGAAAGGGGAAGACAACGAAGTAAGACAGTTGGATAGATAGTACAGTTTTATATTTTCTTCACTTTTCAAAACGTATAAATAAGTTTCTTCTTAAGTACTATCATGACATATGACCTTTTTATACTTTTTTTCCTGTTTTCTATGCGCTAAATATTTACATATTCATTCTCTGCACTGCTGTACTATAGCGTGCCGTTTTTTGATTTTTGGAAGTTATTGAATTCACATGTTCGCATGTAAATTTGCAAGTCATTTGAATAACTTCTTAAAAAGTTGCGCTACAATAATGATGATTCGTGTTTGTGGAGGAGCATTGATGAATGACATGTAAAACGGTATTTTTTGTAAATATTTCTTTAGCAAAAATAGCCAAATAGAAATGAATGGCAGTTCGTGCAATTAAGAAACGATACATGCTTTAACATGATCAACTGGCCTTCAATCTGTCTCTAATTGTAACCCAAAAATTTCGAGACCACGAAGAAAAACGGAATGAATCAATATAACATTAAAATTGTTGCAATAATATGAAATACTCGAACCATGTGATATATGTAGCATACTGCTCCGGTATAGTGGCTTCTCGTCAGTATTATATATTAAGTAGCGCCAGCTACATTGTATAAATCTACTTGTCGGTGTCTGTCTGTCCACTGGCTCACAGACACGACAACTCGTATAATCCCAAATAGAATAAACTTTAGAGGTATGTTTAGTCCTGCTATACTATGATGTCCAAAATGGATCAAATGGGTGTCAGAGTAAAAGTTCGCATACTTTTCACATGCTTTTTAAATGGTCAAAAAATATTCCACAAAAGTATTCATTACCGGTATGTTGAGCAAAATGTGTTAAAGAACCATAGTCTCAAACTCATACTAGTAAAGTCGCTTATAAACATTTTTATGAGTACGTTTAAAGGTCAAAAAAGAATTTTCAGAAGTTCAAAATAATTAATTAAATGTTTAAACAAATGTTATAAATACAATGTTGACATATGAAGTTAATATTAAAAGATATTAATTAATAATTAAAATTCTTTAAAATATAAATTTAATGAACGTTGGATAAGTCGAGTTGCTAGCACTACTATTCTCCATCTGCTTGCTAGGAGTTTATTTGCGGATTAAAAGTCACTGTTTGTCATATCATCTTATTGCAAAAACCTGCGTTAACAAATAAGTCAAACAAACATTATCGCCGCCATCGTTCATGCCTTTATAAATTACATGTCATGTTCCAAACTGACAACCCTATGACGTTATATAAGGTTATCTACTCCCAACTGTAGCAGCACTTTGACAAATAACTTTTTAGACCAAATAAAATCAATAAAGTACATCGTTGAAAAAGAAAAATGGGAAACAGTCTTTCTATCACTTTCTTCACCTTTTAAATTTAGTTTTGTACACTTGTCATTACAAGTACATGACATAGAATATGGTCAACTACGTCAATGTAGCAGCTACGATTACATTGACACAACATACATATATCTCAATACCAATTGAAACTATCAATGCACTCTCATAAATTTGCTTTAACAGAAGACAATGCGTGAAAACAGAAAGAATTGATATTAATCATCATCACGCATCGAGTAGTCAAAGTATTTCAGAACATTTATACGGCAATTTCCCCTTGTAGACATACAAACTACATAGTATTTACTCTACATTATTCATCGTATCTAATCCATATAGAATCAACTAACACAAAAGTGTTATCACTTTTGTCCTCACAAAACACATACTCGTATAACAATGCAAGGTTTTATATGTACATGTTGATTACTATCACTTAAACTGTTGGTAGAGAGTAAGTATCATAAAAAAACTGAAAGGGTAGAAGCAGAAGTTTGGAAAAAGAAGAGGAATTACAATATCTAGCGACCAGGACGAAGATTATATGCCACCACCACTACAGCGATGAGGAGGATGATGATAGGGAAGAGCTTATTGACTTGCTAGTAGTCACTCATATAGTATGGAGCTCTCTCTCTCTCTCGCCATGAGGACCACTCTAAACGTCTCTGTAAAAAAGAAGAAGGGCTCTCCATGGCATTTGGTATGGGTGTCTGGAGAGCTATTTCTACTACCGCCGACCCACGCTGTCTGTGTGTGTTCATGTCTTCCTTCGTTACTTTCTCTCTGTACCTCTCACTTTGGCCCTCCTTTTCTTTACAAATTGTTCTACTCTAAAAATGTCCGTCGGCTTGCTAATGGAAGTATGCTGACTGACGATGTGTAGCAGTATCTGTTATTGGTGTACCACAACAGACCTCTATTCTAACTTGAATTGGAGTTCATTAAAAAATAATAACTTTTATGTATTGCTCCATTTCTACCAATTAATGCACATGATTGTACTATTTCTTAAAGTAATTTCCCTTGTTACAGGAAAACAAGAGGGAAAGTACTGCCATTCACAAAGGTATCCTGCAAACATTGTGGGGTTATGTGTACACATTTTCGGATATATTTTTTTCAACTGTGCCCTCCCAAAGTTTTTTTGTATGACGTAACGTAATGTATGTCAGTCAGAGATGAGCTCTTAACTTCCGTTACTTAAAAAAAAGTTTATTATTTTTCAACAAGACGAAAAGTACCTGGAGAAGAGTCACCACACTCGCTTCCTGCTTTCATTTAAACTGTAAAAGGAGACCCGGTAAATGGAAGCAAGTGAAATATATCTAACAGGTATATACTTAACATACAAAAAAGCCATAATAAAAGTACCAAAAAATTTCTGTGAATACACTGTTGAAATACATGTGAGTGATGACGATGAGTGTTTGTATTATTGTCAGGCAATGGTAATCTCACTTATATTAAGGTACATAATTTTACATTCCGAATAGCATATATCCCAGTGATAATCATTAAAATACACGTATCTCTTACATTTATAACCTACTTGACAGTTCAAGCATCCTTCTTGAGCTGACTGTCATTTTATAAATTTATGTATAAAATAGAAAATGCGTATTCTGCCTACCGTGCATGTAGGTAACTTGCTTGCCTATATTGGATACATATATATTTGCTTCCTGTAGACGAAGAAAAAGAAAACACAGACAAAAACATTCTCCCTTGCCTTCTCACGTAGTCTTTTTCCTCTTCTTCTTTTCTATCAGTTTAGCCAAGTCATTTCTGTTTTTAAGATAAATTACTAGGGTTTCACAAACTTCGTTCTGTATAGCAACAACTCCGGCAACGTCTTCC